>JZLH01S0555399.1:133167-163081 GCA_001188425.1 Eucidaris tribuloides
AGAAGAAGAATTTTTGTTATTTTTGGATTAATTTTGCATAAATTACCATAATTAATTAATGGAGTATAATTTCAAAATTCTGTGTAGAAGTTTAATGTGCATAACTCAGTCCTACCAAATAAAGCAATCACAATCAAAATCGGTTGAGAAATGAAGGAGAAGAAGCATTTTTTGTGATTTCGAAAAATTTGCATAAATTTGCATAATATTAATATGTATAATGTAATTTCACGATTCTGTGTAGAAGTTTTAAATCCCCACCTAGCCCTATCATATGAAACAATCAGAATCAAAATCGGTTGAGAAATGACGAAGAAGAAGCATTTTCAAAACTGTGGACGGACGGACGGAAGGACGGACGGACGGAAGGACGGAAGGACGGAAGGACGGAAGGACGGAAGGACGGACGGACGGACGACGGACGCCACGCCATGGCATAAGCTCATCGGGCCCTTTGGGCCGGATGAGCTAAAAATTGTCAAATTTTGATATCGGAACTACATAGTAGTGTTCATATGGACAAGTAAACACTCTAGAATACAAAAGTTTGGAAAGTTACACTGCCAATGGCAAGTTATGCATGAATAAACAATTAAAACTCGGGGCGAGTTTTAATAGTCTAGGTGTACACACAGTAAGTCTATGGGAGAAAATGGGCAGGTGAATCCGATCAACTTCTGATTTTCACTTTTTTAAAGCACTAAATAATCATTTTGAAATACAATTTTTTCAGGGTGTCATTTTTAGACCTTATCAAAGACAATGGTAGTAAGGGGAATCATGTAGCTCAGATTTTTTTAACTGTGGTAAATGTTAGCCAATACCTTTAACAAATTGACTATGTTTCCAGTTTAAAAAAAAAAATCTGAGCTCCATAATCCTCGCTGCTATAACTGTCTCAATAATTACAAACAATGTCCTTAACCCTATTGGTAAATTAGCCTCAGTATAATCACACCTCACTTTACTTTACTTTAACCCATTGAAGACAGTTTAATTTGGCTTCATAACACACATTTCCTGGGAATAGTCCAAGGTCGGTTAACCAAAAAAAGGGGGGAAATTCACATTTCCTGGATCCTGAAATGTTCTTGAAAATTGTTTGTTAATGCTACTGAATTCAACAATACTACAAAGGCCTTTTTCTATTAATACACATTTGTGACCCTTCACCACATAACCCTGATAAAGTCGCACAACCCAAAGGTAAAGTGCCAAATATTGTAATTATGATATTAAGTATGAATTTGAAGTGTCCTCAAAAATCAAAAGGGTTATGACTTTCAAATACATGTATTGTAAAAGAATGACCTTTTCTCTTTCCAATGATACCTCACTTGCATCACTGGTGTCATGCACATTTTGGGTAAGTCCATGGGGTTGGGTAAAAAAATACAGCGATGTCCATGGAACGGAGGTATGAGCTTGTCTATTATACACTGAAGACCAACTCATCTTTAGATAATTTTCAATGGAGTAAACATATGACTGTGTCCTTCTAATATAACCATAGCTCCTACAGTTGGTAATTTGTACTGGACTTGCTTTGTTACTCAGTTTATTTTTTTACCTTAGTTTGTTACATGGACATCACCATTTAAAAGAACATTAACTCCTTTACACGGCCGGTATCGCATCCATGCACCTCCCATGCATGTTCGTCGCCGGAACTACTGCTGGGGCGGGGAGGGTTCGACTTCGGCATGCTTCACGCTCAAACGTAGAACGATTGATTTCCCGCGCGAACTAGCGAGGTAATTCTCTGTATTGTCTTACATTCGCTCAAGTACCGGGGTATTAATTTAGTTCTTAAAGCGAACCAGAAAAATCGAATAAATACAACGAAGCTTCAGCATACAATAGCGACAAAAGAAAGACAGAAGTTAACTTTAAAAAACTGAACGCGCTATTCACTGTGATAACTAGGCAAGAGCATTATTGTTACGCTGGACATTCAGGTAACAAAGCTGTTTTTTCAGGATAGGCTCAGGAATTATGTCTAGAATAACATACTAAAAGTCCTCATGAATCCTCCTTGAGGATTTTCGCAATCCAAGGATGGCCGGCTCCAAAGATGGCCCCATTTCTGTGTCTTCTCGTATCTTTGCAAGGAGTTATTCCACTTAAATACCACTATTAAATGTCTTATATATATTTGAAACACGTAGGAACACAATAAAATACTTAATGTCAGGGTTTTGAAGCACACGGTAAGAACCAAGTCTTTATTAAAGACAGGCTTACCTCTTTCGAGAAATGCACAAAATCGGCGACCTCCACAAGAATCTGAGGACCAGCCCTGGCCACTTTCGCGGTCTGGAGTTTCTTCCTGACGCCATAAACTGGCGTGCAAAGTTAAGCATGGTATGTCACCCCAAGTTAATACACAATTCAACGCTAAAATATATGTTTGAGACGCAAGGAACCCAAAAAACTCTATCTCCGAGATTTTGAAATACACAAAACCAATAAACACGGCCTGTGAGCCTATCTTCAGAGAATCCAACATGGCCCAAACATGGCCGCCAATTTCATGTATTTTCTCATCAACTTTGCAATTGAGGGGATCCGCTCAATATACAACTTTCAAAGTCGTAATAGTATGTTTTGAAGACACAAGGAAAGCCCAATAAAAATACTTATTCACCGAGGGTTGTCCCTCCGAGATACGTTTTGCTAAGAGTCAATACAACGGGCTTTGATCTATCTTCAGAAATCCCAAAATGCGCGCCCGAAAATGGCGCCATTTTCCTTGTTTTTTCTGCATAACTTTGCAGTACGCAGCCGGGTGCTACTACCAATATGCACTTTTAAAAGCACTGCTCTGTATAACAGGGATTCCATTCTTAAACACTATGCTGCAGCTTCCATGGTAGATCTTCCCGTGCTTGACAGCTGTGCCTCTCGCGCCATACTTCGGTCATAAAGAATGATACGCCTGAATAATATATGCAGTTTATAAAAGCGACTCAGGTAACAGTGCTATTTTTAAAACAGCTAATAGAATCAATTTAATGGACTGAGACCTTATGTCTCGACCTTCTCCGCATAGTCACTGTCTGTTACGCTCTGTTGACCTCGACACGATTTCGCTATGTCCGCCGCGGACCGCACTGAGAACTGAATCAGTACCGAGTTGCTGCCCACATTTAATCTGCACATACTTGTACTAGCTGGTGACGCATAACTGGCCAAAGCTTGTTGCTGCTTCTAAGGTGTTGAGTTGTTGGTCCATCCAAACACTACTAGATATGTCAGAAAGCAAGGTTTGACAATTTTTTTTTAAATAAGGCTTCCACACTGTTATATAGTGTCTTTAAATGTCTACATATATGTTTTGTGACATGAGGAACCCAATAAAATACTTATTTATAGATTTTGAAACACGAAAGATCCAATAAAAACAATTGAGCTCTTTCGCAATCCAATTGACGCCAAAAATGGACGCCATTTTGTACTATCAACTGAATTCTGTTTACAGACAAGTTAGTAACACAAAGAACAATTTTAAGCTTGTTTCAAGATACAAGGCAATCTTTACCTTTAACGTGCACAAAGTTAGTTGCATTAGTCATCTTCATCATCGTCGGATGTATGTTCAATGTCAATGTCCCCTGAAGTTGGGGTAATATCATCATCACTTGCATCTATTACTGTCGGTGCTGCATTGTTGCAATTGAGTCCACTGCATTTACTGCACATCGAGGTACAAAATAGTCCAAGTTTCTTGCAGCTACATGTCATGCTTCTGCAACCATCTGGTTTGCACCCACATGCTACCATGTTCAGCAAAGTATCGGGTGTAACAAAAATGTCTGTCTCTACACGTGTAAGAGTTCCATCCTGAAATCGCCAGCCCCTTTCTCTTGGAGGTAAAGGGTTACACATCCATTCTTGGACTGTATGATAGGTGCGGTATGAATGTTGCTTGGCTGCAGCACTAGTTGGAGGCAGGCTTTCAAGCTGAAAGGATGAACCCATGCCAGAGAACTGCCACCGATTGCCCGTTTGTATGTGATGTGTCGGTAGTCATCAAGAGATTTAAAACTGATGGCCCCATACAGCTCAAGCATGAAGGCTTACCCAGCTCTCTTTACCTGGTCATGGATGCTTCCACTGTCTTTGAAGGTATCCAGCAAGTCATAGTCCTGGTTCTTGTGAAGCATAATGAAAGTTTTACGCTTGCCCTGACTATAGATTGCAGAGACTGTGTCACATCCTGTCACAGCATGAAGTAACATCAAGTGATTTCTAGTGTCCCCTATGCCATGCTGTTCCTGAATGTTGAAGACCGTAACAGAATTACTGCGGCATAGCATGTACACATCTGTGGAAATGGTTGCCCGAGCAACTAGCATGACCAGTAAGTCTGTGTCCGTACCAACAACAATAACTGGCATCTGACTGGCATCTGTTCTGACTCTGCAACTGCTAGAGCTGTGGAGACAATTAGGTTGTCGGCGTCTGCTTCTGCCTGCTTGACACGTATACCAGCCATGAGCATTTTGTCATGTAGAGTTTGTATAAGTCTCATCTTGTTGTTGTTGGCCAAGAAAGCTGCTTCAGTTGTTGTGGTTGGCATATTATCTTCAAATATGATGTCACTAGAGGTACACTTCTAGGCTCTTCTTCTCTGCTCAGCTACCTTTGTCGCGGTTGAACTTCCATATCCATTGAACTCCACTGTGGAATGAGTACGAAATATATGACTGAGCAACAGAACCATAAGTTGATGGTTGTGGCCAAACAACTGATTGCAGTAGGTGACCACCATCTCAAACAAAGAGACCATTTTGTGTCAGGTTGGATTGCTTGGTGAATGACTTTAGTAGGAGACCCAGAGAACAATTGTTGGCTTTGGTATCACACCGCCTTTGAAAAGGGAAGGTAGTTGGGGAGCAAGGTCGTGCGCAAAGAACGATTTCCATTTCAGTACTGCTATTCAGGACACATGTGATTCTATTGAAGAGTAGCGTTGAGTTGACCTCTCCCCTGATTTTCACTGTCTTACTCTTGGCACCAATGATCTTCACCTGGTCATGACGATGTAGCTTGATATCTGTGAATTTCCTACCATTCATTTCGGACGCCGCTGCTAGACCGATTTCTACAGCCTTGTCACAATTGACAGATGGGTAACTTCCACAGATGTGTACATGCTATGCCGCAGTAATCCTGTTACGGTCTTCAACATTCAGGAAATTCAGCATGGCATAGGGGACACTAGAAATCACTTGATCTTTCTTCATGCTGTGACAGGATGTGACACGGTCTCTGCAATCTATCGTCATGGCAAGCGTAAAGCTTTCAATATATGGTTCACAAGAACCAGGCCTAAGACTTGCTGGATACCTTCAAAGACAGTGGAAGCATCCATGACCAGGTAAAGAGAGCTGGGGAAGCCTTCATGCTTAAGCTGTATGGGGCCATCAGTTTTAAATCTCTTGATGACTACCGACACATCGCATACAAACAGGCAATCGGTCGCTGTTCTCTGGGTTCATCCTTTCAGCTTGAAAGCCTGCCTCCATCTAGTGCTGCAGCCAAGCAACATTCATACCGCACCTATCATATAGTCTGCAGGCACAGACTCTATTTTGGCACTACAATTTCACAGCGCCTGCGCCAAGACTTATCTTGTTGACTAGGGCAAGTGCCGTCCGGAAAAGCTATAACACAGGGTCTATGGAAGAAGTAGTCTGCAGCACAGATCGTTCAGACCCTGATTTGCGTAGCATGACGGACAAGGGTTTATGCCTGTAAACTACCTATCATACAGTCCAAGAATGGATGTGTAACCCTTTACCTCCAAGAGAATGGGACTGGCGATTTCAGGATGGAACTCTTACACCTGTAGAGACAGACATTGCTGTTGCACCCGACACTTTGCTGAACATGGTAGCATGTGGGTGCAAACCAGATGGTTGCAGAAGCATGACATGTAGCTGCAAGAAACTTGGACTCTTTTGTACCTCGATGTGCAGTAAATGCAGTGGACTCAATTGCAACAATGCAGCACCGACAGTAATAGATGCAAGTGATGATGATATTACCCAAATTTCAGGAAACATTGACATTGAACATACATCCGACGATGATGAAGATAACTAATGCAATTAACTTTGTGCACGTTAAAGGTATAGAAAATTGCCTTGTATCTTGAAACAAGCTTAAAATTGTTCTTTGTGTTACTAACTTGTCTGTAAACAGAATTCAGTTGATAGTACAAAATGGCGTCCATTTTTGGCGTCAATTGGATTTCGAAAGAGCTCAAGTGATTTTATTGGATCTTGCGTGTTTCAAAATCTAGAAATAAGTATTTAATTGTGTTCCTCATGTCTCAAAACATGTATGTAGACATTTAAAGTGCATATTGGTAGTACCTACTTGCAGAGTTATGTAAAAAAAAGAGGAAATGGCGGCAATTTTGGGCACCATTTTGGATTTCTGAAAGAGGTCAAGCCGTTGTATTGGTCCTTACGTGTTTCAAAACCTCTGAATAAGTATTTTATTGGGTTCCTCGTGTCTCAAAACATATATTTAAACGTTTTAAAGTGTGTATTAGTGATACCTACTTGCAAAGTTATGAGAAAAACAGGAAATGGCGGCCATTTTGGGCGCCATTTTGGATTTCTGAAATAGGTCAAGCCGTGTTATTGGTTCTTGCGTGTTTCAAAACCTCTGAATAAGTATTTTATTGGGTTCCTCGTGTCTCAAAACATATATTTAGACGTTGAAAGTGTGTATTAGTGATACCTAATTGCAAAGATATGAGAAAAACAGGAAATGGCGGCCATTTTGAACGCCATCTTGGATTACGGAAAATCCTCAAGGAGGATTCATGAGGACTTTTAGTATGTTATTCTAGACACATTCCTGGACCTATCCTGAAAAAATCAGCTTGTTACCAGAAATGTCCAGGTTTACCCCTATTTTGATCTAATGCTCTTGGCCTATAATCTCTTCATTCACTTCTCATTTGGTGACTCATCTCTTTCATGAACTTGTTACAAGTCAGGTTTTTATCTATAACTTGTGGTTTACCCTCTTGCATTATTTGAATGGAGTTGTATATTTCAAGCAGGAAACTTAGAACTACATGTATGTTGTTCCAATTAGCCATTACTTTACAAAAATTCAGATGTATATTTCCAAACACCCTTTATGCATTAAGAAGGTCTGTAAAATGTACTTCAACTTTGCTGTAGGACATTTTTCCTAAAAACGTTTTTGTGCAAAGTTATTGCTAGTTGAAGTCAGTTACTTATTTCCTTTCCCCGAGACTGAGCGCTCTTTGAAATTAACTCCGCACGCTAGGGATTCAGGGTCCCGCGCACAAAGAGTTAACACAAACTTCAATGTACGTAGTCTTCATATACCATGATGCTAAAGGACTTCTCACATAATTGGCCACACTTTTCAGGCTAATATCATCATTGATATATGTTACTTGGCTGAAACTGAAGCATAGTTTCTAAGTTCTGGTATGTCACAAAAGTTGACCCAACCCCATGGTCTGACCCATTCATATTTTTTCACCCAAAGTATTTTTTTCTTTCATATTTATGATTCATTAGATGTGCAACTTCATCAGGAATATTGTGGTGACCCTAATCCAATGAACAATCAAACCACATAATGACATGTGCGCTGTACACTCACAATTCTCGCTATCGACAATTCGTCAGTCACCAACATTCAGCAGTAGAGGGTGCACTGTTCAAGAGAATTTGGGCCCCCGCAAACTTCCTCTTTCATATACATTAACATGGGTTGAGAATTGAAAAGTCCTGTATAAATGACTGGATTAACAATTTGTGGAGTAAACAAACAAATTTTGATGCTACCTGTACAGGTCACATGAAATCATAATGCAAATTTGTGACATTCTGACCTTATTTAGTAAAATCATGAATTTGGCAGACCTCCCAGTGTATTATCTATGGAAGCTGGAAATAAGTTGGTCACACAAGTCGAGCCACCGTGAAAACTACACATGCACACACTAACAATAGCGCCCTCTATTGCAGAACGGCATATATTGTTAATAGCAAGAATTAATTGAGCACATATGCAGAGTTTTCCATGATTGGTGTAGCAAATATTCAGCCACCTATTGCCTATTCAGTCCTCAATGACTACTTGACAGGTTTTCACGAGACACAAAACGTCAACCATACCCCACCTGCTGGTGACGTGTTGAAATTTGCAGTGACATATGGCATGCCAGAGCTGTCAATTTGGAAGGAGATTCACTTTTTTCACTTTTGTCTAGCCAAAATCTGTTTACCTGCCAAATTACTAGCCAAACAACCTTCTGACGGCATGCCCATAACTTGTTTCTGACGTGGCAAGATTCGACAACAGGTGTTTGTGTGATCTCCAAATTTTCAGTTTGGTTTGATTGGAATCAATTTCGATGATGATGAAACAGAGATTTGAATTTTAATTACTTGAACATGAAAAGTGCAAAGAAAATGCAGTCACCTAATCAAAATGATTAATGGAGACACTCTGGAAAAAGTAGACCATAAAAGCAATTGGGTTGTTTGACATTAACTTTAAATAAAGGCAGGGCATCTCTTTTGCATGCCTAAAAATTTACATTGTCTAAATACAATGGCATGATTTAGAAGAAAACGCCATCTGGGAACCTTTAGCAAAATATACGAGCTAGAAACTCAATTTTAGTGGAATTATAGTGATCGTTAGACTCTGATTTGAATTTTTTTTCTCTCGAAAAAAAAAATCCTGCCATAGAACGTACACTAAACGGATATTGTTTTTCTTTCGCATATTTTAAATGCTAGGTAATTAATGACCCCCAGATTTCACCGACATGCCCTTCATCAATAGCCTAAGGCATGGGTTATCTTTTCCTGGTCTGCGGGAATGTTTGCAAATGAGATCCACTGCCTTTAAAACATCTTTTTTATATCCAATTTCAGGGCCTTCAACTCTGCTTGGTTGAAAAAGTACGAGAAGATTAGGATTAAAATTCTCCAAAAAGTAGGAGAAAAGTAGGATTCAATCCACCAAAGTAGGAGGAAAGGAGGATATTTATAAGTAGTGTTTGGAGTAGTAACCATGAAGAAGATGGAAACATGCAAAATATGAGGGGGAAAAAATTCTACAATTGGCGAAAAAGCGGAAATCTGCAGAAATTTTCCCTCACAAACAGGTGATGATGGCTCTCAGCAACAACCTGTAAAGACTACTCCATTCCAAATCAATATTAAACCTATCTCAAAGGTGTGTTGTTGTTTTTTTTTGGGGGGGGAAGGGGGGTTACAAAAAGTAGAAAAAGTAGGAAAATAAGGATTTTTATGGGAAAAATAGGAAAATTAGGATCTTCACAAAAAAGTAGGAAAAAGTAGGAAAGTAGGACCAGTTGAAGACCTGTGTTTCCCACAACCAACAGGTTAAAGAAATATTTCTCAGTTTCTTTTTTTTTTCTTTTTTATTTAGACCACACTAGTTCTAAAGTTACACCACCACTTCTGTTCAGGAAGTCAGTGAGCGACACCAGTACTGGGATGGAGGATCTGAAGTCAGCAGGTCAAAGGTCAGGGACAGGATTCTACTGACCCTGTTCATTTCAGGGACTTCCCAATATGATAGTCGAATGGTCCGATAAACCAAAGATCAGATAGACTAAAACTTTGAAAAATGTAGTCTAAATGTACATCATGTTTGAATTCTCACTGAATAAAGTCAAAGCACTAAAGCAGATGGGTAAATACTAGTGTTGCACGACTTCAGCATTGTAGAGAGTCGACTAGTCGCCCACCAATAGTCGCAACTCCGACTATTAGTCAACTATCGGTGTTCAACGTCTTAGTGTGTTCAAGATTGGTGGTGTGGGTTGCATGGTTGTCACAGTCGGAGTCGCAGTGAGTGCAACATATACAGCAACACATGTATGACAGCATTGCACGATTATAGGCTGATCCAAGTACATTTTGGCAGTTCTGTTTGATGATAGATTATGGCCGATTCACAATGAAAAACGTAAAAGAAAAGAATAAAGAGTCAAAAGATCAAGCATGCACAATACCATCATTTGCCATGACACAATGATTGGTAGTTCTGTTCAATTTTTACGTCTTTTTGACTCCGTTTTTAATACAAATTAACATGTGATAAAAAGTCGACTATTGCGTTCCGATAGTCGGAGTCGCCACTCCGTGTAGGCAGTCGCGACTACGACTTTTCGCGACTTAGTCGTGCAACACTAGTAAATACAGTACAGGGAGCCTGGATGGAGGTATCATGTACCAAGGGTGGCATCTACATGTAGCTTTTGTCGTGTGTGTGGTGTTGTGGGGGGGGGGGGGGTGTGACCCCAGGGCATCAATCCATTTTTGTAGTGGGGGGCCAAAGATTTTAAAAAATGTCAAACATTTTCAGCATGCTCTTGCCACCACCAAGTTGCAATACACAATTTTGAACAAAAAGCTGAACAAAATTGAAAATTGTGATGTTTAATAGTAGTTTTATGCTAAGTTAATGGTTTTGCAGTGCTTTCAATGCTTTTTAAACGCTGTGGATAGCATCTCTCTATGCACATCATATTTATACTTGGCAGCCCAAGGGGGGGGTGACAGGGTTAACCCCTCCCCCCCCCCCATAGATCCACCACTGGTACCTTCTCAGAAGGAAAAAAAAACCTTCAATTCCTTCCTTTTGGAGGGGGGCGGCTAGGGTGGCCATCACCCCATCCCATTCTACACACACTGTCTCCGAGATAAAACCTGGCAAGGGGTTCGTCATGAAATGATCGTCAGTGTGATGTGATGACAGGGACTTGGAAGTGAACCCCCGAAAATACATCGCACGAATCGTGCATAGCCATAATTGATGACTAAACCCACTGCGCTAAAAGTGTGATGAAATGGAGGAAACGCAAACTGGATCCAAGAAACACAAAATCTGGTTACGGGACTGTGGGGATCACGTCGATTTGACGTCGAGCCAAAGTACAAATATGAGTTTTTACGCATCATGTGAAGCGGAAATTCCTTGGTACAGTAGGGTGTTGCCCTTGAATTGTGTAATCTGTGACCGGTTTATTGCAGTTTGATATTGACTTTATTTGGTGATGACAATATTGTTTAAAATATTGTGCATGCTTGTACAATATTTCAAGTATAAACTTTTAATTCATCAAAGTGACAGGGGCATAAGCCACTAGGGTGGGGTGGGGAGAGGTTACTGTGGGGACATTATGTACTGCCTCTCCACAAAGGCACAGTACCCTTTTATGGTGCCCTTCCCCACTCTTCACCCACCCCCCCCCCACCCCCTCTCAATGCCTCTAGGTTCTTGGCATATTAGAAGAAGTTGGGTCACTACCCATGCAGTTTTAGTTTTTCTATGCATGAGTCTTTAAGCCCACATATAGTTTTGGTAAATGGTAAAAACTGAAATTCTTTGCTATTTTGTTATGCACTAAAAATTACACACTTTAAAACTCTTCCATTTCTGAGAAATTTCCCACAGGTAATTCCATACTGCTACCTGCTCTCCCATACATGTAATTTAAACATCACAATTTGTCACTGCAACTTGCAAGCAATTTTCAGTAGGTTTGATGCTATTTTCTGATGTCTGGGGGAAAATTGAATTCTCTGTGAAAGATTGATGAAAAAGTTGTCTGATTTACCAGACCAAACTATACTTGGGATTTAAAGATAGAGTTCGGGATTTGCACGCCAGAAAACAGCAAAGTGAATGAAATCAATCAAATCGTTCACAATGTGAAGGTTAGTATAAATTAACATTGTCATAGAACCTTTGGGTTAAATATATATTTTTGTTCAAAAATCTGGATGGCTAAATTCTAAATTTGCACAATGACGATCACATTCCGTTGGTTCCAAGATTGTCTAATCAGCCGCTAGCTGAAGGTCACGCAGAGTCACTGCTTGACCACTGTGCTATGCAAACGTACACATAACCGTGTTCTGCAATTTGAGCAAAATTTAAACTCGTGGAAAGAACAATTTTCTGGTAGCATATCGTTATTAGGTTTCTCCTAAAACAGTAAGTTTGTGACGTATGGATTTCAAACTTTCAACACACCAATTGTAAGTACCTCTTATCTCACGTGGTTAAATTCTAATGAGGGAGTGAAGGGCTGGCCGACAGTTTGATAAATCGAATTAGTGACGAATGTGAAGAAAATATCTGAATATCTACGATAAATATCCTGCATGGATTTATTTTTCAAAATATACGCCGTCAGAGGCCACGATATGGCACAAAATAGACCGCTATTACTGAAACCTAATGGGGTAAAATGGCATGCACTGCAGTGGAGGGACCAAGATTTCCCATAGCTAAGATACTCTGCACACGAGTGATAAAAACAGGGAGGTAGGAGTAATATGAGAGACCTCCATGCTGTTCAGCTATCAAACTTGTGGTAGTGCAAGAGCAGTGGTATTTTGTAAACAAATCTGTCAACACCCTGTCAACCAAAATGCCATTTATAAACAGTCTAACAAGAGGGTCCACAGAAAGCAACATTGTTTTGACCACATTTTGATAACAACCCTAAAAAGTGCACTGCCAATTTAAGCCAACAACACAAATCTGTTTTTCAACTCAGGCGATAAATCGTGTTATCGACGATGTTTTTTCCACGATAATCGAATGAGGTTTAGATCATATTTCGCCACCTCTAGGAAGTGATGGACTTGCAAATCCTGAAATCTATCTTTAAGGGAGTAATACGAGTATTGGTCATTCTATGAAAATCAACTCCATGGTAGAGCCAAACATTCTGATTCTAAAACAAAACAAATAACACAACCAAAAAGGGTCAAAACGTCAAAATAAAGATCGTGATGGGTTAGGCCTGGACGTGGCCATGACAATTTTATCACAGTTCCACATCTTCATCCACAGATCCACCCTGAAATGTCAACAACAACGGACAGCCCTAAACTGCGCTAACAACACTTCCTATCAGTAAAGTACACTTAATACTGCACCCCATACCACACCCCTTGATCTGGAACTGAGTACATGCACAACACACACATTTCATTTTTTTAACACAATTTATTCTTTTCATTATAATTTGTTATTCTATATAAGTATTCACAATTGGCTACATTAGCTTTAAGACTAATGGCAATTGCTTGTTTTCACCATATTGTAAATGGGCAATTCCATGATTAATTACGTTACACTTTATGACAAAATTTACTCAACATTTGGCTCTCACATGAATATGCTTTGATATTATTTTTCTGTTTTGGTACTGTCAGTTCTCTAGACTGGCACCTACTTCACAACAGCAAAATCATGTGACATGTTTTATTGGGTAATTACAAGAACTTTAATTATGATTAGTTACGTCACATAAAAAGGACATGGAAAAAATGACAAGTCTTTGTCCTCAAATTTTCGTCAACCTGTTTTCAACTGAAACAAACTGTGGTATTCATGCTATTTGTGGCATCTTGATAAGTTATTTGATATATAACTTATTGATAAATATCTCTTCATTTTTAACTACAACATCAAAAACATGGTTAGTTACGTTACGGTTAGTTACGTTACATTTTGTCCATCCACACAAATTTGCGTTTATTCATGCCTTTTTCAGATTTAGTATGCATATGTGGGGCTTTATTACTTTGAAAACAATGAGAAGAGGCTGTTGGCATGGAAAAAACTGCAGAATTAATAATTTTTCATAAAACTGAGATTTATTCCCAGTCCCACTAGTTCCACATGTGGTATTTCATGTATGGCTCTGATTCTCCTATAAGGTGCTGTTGAAGACGTAAAATTTAGAGCAAAAATGATGTCCCCCATTGTTTCTTCATGAATCACACCCATTCAAACCATTAAAATGTAATGTGATTCAAGATAGAGCAATTTATATAATTTGTGATTTGTCCAATAATTCATGGAAATGCCCACATGTACATTAGTTAAATAATACAGAGGTTGGCAGTTTAACCATTAGTTGGTAAAATATAGAATTAAATAATAAATTTTAATTCTACTGGTATATTGTTGTGATTAATGCATAATTGATTTGTAATTAAGCAATGAATTCTTTTCTGTGTAAGTTTTGTGTCACATTTTAAATGTGTTTCTTTGTCAATGAGCAATTTCAGCTTTCCTGTTTCAGTTTTCAATAAACCAATTATTTGTCTTATCTTATCTATTTTAAATTTGCCATACATACACACAATTCCAAATAGTGTGGGTAATGCATAGGACCTGAGGGCAACTTGCAGTAGAACTCAAATTCAAAGACACCCCCTCCCCCTCCCCACCCCCCCCCCAAAAAAAAAGATCCCTCACTTTTAATTATAGGGTTCAGTAAAACACACTAGTATTCGATAATCATACTTGAAAGAAAGTATTCCCTCAGAATAATTTACAAACCAGATTCCAAACCACCTAAATGAATTCCACATGGTGAATGTTATTCATTAGTGGAAAACACAAAACATACTGTTTGCAATTTGCATAAATTTCAGTACAACTGAATACAAGCATTTTCTTCTAGTGTGTGTGGAATCTATTCTTGTTTTAAGTTGTGATAGAAACAATGAAAATTTTCACAAAGATATGCAAACCAAAAATACTAAAAACAAAACTAAATCTTTTTAAAAATCTCAGTCTTGACTTTTATTATCCATGCAACCACTCCTCTATTTTATTTTTGTCTTTTATCCACACAATAAAGCAAAGAATAAACACAGAAAAGCAGGGTGTTACAATAAGGTAGCAGTCACGCTACTGACAACACACATAACTCTCAACATGGAAAGATGGCTAATACAGGAGGGACTTCACTATAAGCCACAAAATTTCTTTGGCAGAACATACACAGTCAGCCCTATTCCCCTCCCTGTACGTGTCAAACACAAACAGACAGATGATCCCTTCTTTGGGGCTTAGGAGTGACGCATTCGTGTAGCTGGTAGCACGGTCTTGATATCTGAGAAGGAAACGAGAACCATTCATCGATGACAGCATGGATTACTCCGCATCAGGAGTGGAGGGCTTGACTCAGTGGTGAAGAGAGAAACTTTTTTCTTTCATTTTTTTTTTCCTTTCATTTTGGAAGACTGTAATTCAGAACATTTCTCTGACGCAGTGAACAGGTGAACTGTTTTGTATTTAAAACACTAAATGAACTGATGACATTTTAACTCTAGTGTAACCTTATTTAGTGGGAATTGGACATCTTTTATACTTTGATATGCAAATAAAACCAGGACTATAATGGTATTGGTAATTATATTCAGTCCTTGTAATTGATTGGGATAGCTGAATCGGTTTAAAATGAAAAAAAAAATACAATTACCTTCTTTAACGAAATGAATAAAACAATTCTAAATTTGATTATTTTTTTTTATTTTTCTATATCTCTGAGATAAAAAAAAACTGCCCTAAACCGTTAATTAACTCTTCACCATCTGAGAATCAATCAGAAAAACTATTTTATTTGGATCTTACATTCTGAGTATGGTATTTAAAGCTCAAGTTTATTTTTGGGGATTTTTTTTATTTGAAAGCTTTATGCCCAAAGATCATATCATACCAATAACAGATTCTGAATATCTTTGTTTTTTTACATTAATTAACGAAAAATTCGGGGGGGGGGATGGGACCCCGAGATTATGGGGTACCCCAAAGATTTTCGACTATATTTTACATTATAGCATCCAAAGGGTTAATAAGGTGTTAAGGTTATCCGAGTTTTACCTCATCAGAAAGAGCAGAATCTGCATTCAGAAATTCTTAGTGGAATAAAAATATGGCATTGAAAAAAAAAAGCAGAATAATAGTATAATATTTTGTAGCTTACATACCACCAATCATATGTGATCTACATGTAGGTCTAGGTTCATATATACTTCCGTAGCTAAATTTTAAAGCAGCAACCTTATTGAAATTCACTTTACTTCTTTCTTCTTTTTATTTACTGGTATAATCCAACATCTGGTTATAAAATCAATAGGTGAGCCTAAGGCTATCTATGGCTATGATCAAAAGCGGAAGGGGTGCATTTTTTTTTGAAGTTCACTCATTATATCATCAGGATAATCTTTCCTTAAAATTCCCTTTTAATCCATTGTCTTTTATTTTCCGGTTTAAATCCAGGTCAGGGTTTAAAAGTTCTCATGACAGGATGTTTTGTTTGATGGAGATAAAAAAGTTCTAAAAATGTTTGAAAAATTTTACCTAATTAGGACAATCTTTCTTTCCCCTTAACTTCATCCATTAACCCTAAGCCTGCTGTAGTCACAGATCTGCACCAAATAATACACATAAAGTCCATGGAGGTTTAAATCCTCTGACATGTTGAGAGTGAAATTGTGACCCCATGGAGAAAAAAAAAATCACCAATGAAAGTTTCTGTATATCTGTAGGTCTATTTTTACCTGAAATCACAATTTATATAAAGATGTGTTTTATCATTTGTATCTTTAAACTTTTCACTCCCCCCCCCCTTTTTTTACTTATTAGCTTAAAAAGACTTCCTGTAATTTCAAAATACACACACATGTAGAAAACACAGAAAAATTAGATTCTAAATTGTTTCACACAAACAGAACACTTGTTACTGGCCTGAAAAAGACAATAAAACTTTTGTATGAACCCTACAAACAAGGCTACTCCTTTTGGCAAACACAGTCTGTAATTTCATTTGTCATCATGCCCATCAATAGTACAAAGAGAACGACAATACTTTATCCTCACACAATACTCAAAATAGACACTAACGTGATGTAGGATGGGGTAAAAATTTGCCAACTCTCATTGTTCAAAAATGGTAGAAAAATAAGTTTTGAAGTGAAAGTGGTGGTTCACATGCCTCACGTGTAAACAAACAAGCTAGTAATGACATCACCATATGGAACTCTTTACAAATCATCACAATTTGCTGCTAAATTTGGGGCAATTAGATTACTGCATGCACACTGCGAACACAGAAATATATCTATTCTGCTCCCATTTGTGTTTTTTCTCTTTAAATTTTCAAAAAAAATATGTCGAGGATTATACAGTATTAAAGCCACTGGCTAACATTTACCACAGTTAAAAAATTGTGAGCTACATAATCCTCCACGATCAAAGTGTCTTTGATAAGGTCTAAAAATGAAGCCCTGAAAAAATTGTATTTTAAAATGATGATTTAGTGCTTTAAAAAAAAGTGCAAATCTACAAGCATTAACATTGACCGGATTCACCTGTCCATTTCCTCCCATAGACTTACTGTGTGAAGATCTGGGCTATTTTATCATCCACCGTAGTAGAAATTGTTTATTCATGCATACCTTGCCATTGGCGGCATAACTTTCCAAACTTTTGCATTCTAGGATGTTTATTTGTCCATTTGAACACTACTATGAAGCTCAGATATCAAAGTTTGACTTTTTTTTAAACTGAAGCTCCACAATGTTAGCCTCTCACTTTAAAACTCAGTTTTCAATTTGCAGTTCCTTAACCACTTTTTGAAATCGGAGATGTTGTGAGACAAGTACAGATTTACAGATTAAGATATTATTTTTAAAATCAAATGAACTCAGCTTATCAAACACAAGTAACCACAATCAAGCTAATCTGAAATTTTGGTATTGTTCCTGTTAGTAATTCATTACACAGATCTCAATATCTTGTCCTGAAAACTCAAAGCTTTCAAACATACTGAATCATTTCACCCAAATTTTTTCTACCACAAAAAAATGAAATACTTAATATGACTGCTGAATGCATTACTTTCCATTCATCTTATCTTTGCTTCAATTCAGCTTCTTCAGTGGTAGAAACATATGAAACTTGTTGGCTTTTGGCCCCACTTCCTTTCATCATCAGGAAAACATTGAGAGTTCATTAAAGGCATGATTCAACAGTGTTCCCAGTTTTAAACATCTAAGCTACGTAATTTCTTAGGATGTTTCAACCCTCTTTTACAATGAAATTGCAAAAATGACACCATAAAATTTATAGCTGCTGCAATTTCCCTTTTCCCCACCAAGTTGTGGTCTTTTCTTTCCAAGGGCTAGGCCTACCTGTATGTCTTAATTATCATTAATTTCCAGTGATTGTAAATATTAATTGGACAAGCTCTTACATCTCCTGTTTTCAGCCTCAAAATTATCACTAATTATCCCATTAGTTTAAATAACTGCATGATGGTTTTCGCGATTGCTACGCAAATAACGCAATCCATTCTCGTTTGGTATATGCAGTAATACCATCAAATTTCCTGTAATTCGGTCTCCTAAGTCATTTCAACATTCTGTGCTAAACACCCGTTTTTTTCTGGCTGAAGTTATCACTCACCTGCAGAGCACAATATTTGTTACCTGTTGGTTATGTAACCACTACACACGCTGAGGGTAACAAAACAAGGTGATTACTTCAATTTCCAGACAGGTAATTAAGAGAAATTTCATTAATACCCATTCTCCTCGCCCATCGTTCACCTGTATTTGCCACTCAGCTTGAACTTGATGACCCCCCAGGGGTGGGGAAATTAATGGTAGCGCGACTCACTTAACTAGAGAAGGGTCCTCGCTTCCTTGTTGGGACAGTTCGGAGTAACAATCGGCTAACTGCACTTTTGACATGGAGGGATGGTGATGCGAGGCGACTTTATCGGAAAAGTGCGCAAAATTCGGCCTCGCCTCTACAGTCAGTGTCGTCCCAGTATGAGATTCCATAGTGCTGTGTCATAATGGTTGACCAACAGCGTGTTTCTATTGAAACTAGTTTTCCAGAATGAACCGGCTAATGGAGTAGAAGAGCCCAATAGAAACAGACATTCTCTGCCATTAGCCTTCTTTCTTAGCAGATAAAGTTTAGCCACTAATTATCCTTCTTTTTGTAGGATAATAGCAGCGAGAGATACCGAAGATATCGTAAGACGTCAACAGAAACAGCCCGTTGCAGTATTTGCCGGTGAGAAACCGGAAATCAACAAACCACGTGATTGGATCAAATAACCCCTGGCTGCATCGCGCATGTGTTTGATTGAGCATAAATTTGACCTTGTTCGTCCCACAATACCTTGCGGCAACCCAGGTCAATGGACTTTTAGCCGCCAATCATACAATCCATCAAACTTTGCAGAAAATTCAGTCCAATAGAAACACACTGCCCACTGCTATTAGCCGGTTAAATTTGAACGGGATAAATACGGTATGCTCAATAGAAACATGCTGCAAAGGCTGCAGAAAGTACTAGTACTATTCAAACCTGTTTAGGATTTTTTCACTTTTCAGATAATAGTTTTGGCTAATTTGAATGCACAAATATACCAATTTATCATCCTGCCCACTTCCCTTTTTTTTGCTTACCTCCCTTTTATAATAATTGATACTTCATTTATTTTGTAAAAATCTGAAATCACCCCCCGCCCCCCCCCCAAAAAAAAAAAATTATTATTTTTTTATTTTTATTTTAAGCCTTTTTAAAGCTTTTATTGCACAGAAAAGTGATAGTTTGTAAAGATAAGTTGTACTGCAACTTGCCCCATATCTTGTGTATGTGCCATCATTAGGGGCAACCAGATTTAAAGTCAAGGCAATTGAATTGTGGTTAGGCAACTGGCCAAGAAATTTAACCCATAAATGTACTTCCAAAGGGGCAATTAATAATGTAAATACGTACATAAAAAGTGTACAGAACTGGAACCATACAAAAAATGTTTTTTCATTATGTAAAAAACGAACTGTAAAAGGATAAAAACAGCACAATTAGCAAACAGCTACATGTATGACTATTCATTTTGAACTGTGGGAAAATTTGTTGCCTCTTTATTTTAATTGTGCCAAATAGGGCAATTAATATCCAAAACTCTTATGACTGTGAACCCAGAAAATAAATATTTATTTCACAGGCCTGCACTGTTTGAGAGCATGATTTGCCTTTTGTGTTGAATTGTTTTCACAACTGCAGTAAGTGATATACTTTATACGATCACAAAATGTACATATAATTAGGTTTGAATATATTTATTTAGTTAATCATTTTCTTTCTCCTGCATTCATGTGGCTGTTTTCAATTTTTCAATATTCTCTGTGCTTTGTAAAATGATGCTTATAATATTTTTCATTTTTTTTTATACTTTGATTTGGCGAAATAATAATAATGATGATAGTAATAAAAATAATAACAATAATAATAATAATAATAATAATAATAATAATAACAATAATAATAATTATAATAATAATAATAATAATAATAATAATAATAATAATAATAATAATAATAATAATAATAATAATAATAATAATAATAATAAATAATAATAAATGATAATAATAATGCTAATAATAACAATAATACTACTAATATAATACTCATGCCACTAATACGAGTAATAATAATGACAATAATAAAGAAGAAGAAGAAGAAGAAGAAAAGAAGATGAAGAAAAAGAAGAATAGCAATATAATAATACTACTAATAATAATAATAAAGAAGTGGGTTCTTTGATAAAACAATTACCTAATATCATTGGTTTCTTAGGAATCAGAAATCAAACTTTTTCCTGCCATACAATCAAAAGTTTATCATTCAATTACTCACTATCCTGTTAGAATCTCCAACAACAAACTATTACATGTAAGCCATGTCCACACGATCGGACATAAGTGGCTTGTGATCGGTCATAACTTGTGTCTGTAATAGCGTCGGATATAAAGTTGCAGTGAGAATGATCGTCGGACATAACTCTAATCAGATATAGTGCGACTTATACCCGACAATTTATATCTGAAGAAGACCAGACATAAGTCCGGTAATAAGTTGTTACCAGTAATAACAAAATACGTGTGAACTGTTGTCGGACATAACTGCGACCTGAAAAGGGCAATGACTCTTTACGAAGACAACTTCATTGTTTACCAATTCACATTTCACGCAATTTGAGTCAGATGTTACGACCCGATAACAACTTGACACACGCCATTTCCGGTCGGCTATTACCGGTAATAACGTGAGTAAGCTTTATCGGGCATAAACATGTCGGGTATAAGTGCTAATACCGATGTGTGTGGACGCATTGGTGGATCAACGGAGAGATTTTGATTACGTCGGACTTATGCCTGACGAAGATATGACCTGTAATAACTGCCTATGTGAACGCAGCTTAAGTTTGTAATTTGAGGCCAACCCCCATAGTTAGCAACAAACTCATACCACAATTTGTTCATCCCCTTCTTTTCCCCTAACCTTCCCACACAAATGACAAGTTATGGTTTTGTACATCCCTCACACATTCAAATAATTGATGGCATGTGCATGCTTGTTTTCAAGAGGGGTCCACTTTTGTACACTGCAATTTGGGAACAGACTGAACTTAGTTTTAAGTAAATTGACCAAAACAAAATGTGGTTTGAATGTAGATAAATAGATGGATAGATAGATAGATAGATAGATACATGTAGATAGATAGATAGATAGATAGATAGATAGATAGATAGATAGATAGATAGATAGATAGATAGATACACGTAGATAGATATATAGATAGAGAGATACATGTACATGTAGATAGATATATAGATAGAGAGATACATGTACATGTAGATAGAGAGATAGATAGAGAAATAGACAGAAATAGATACAATATAGATACAATGTACTGTAGAGGGAAAGATAAAGGGATACATGTAGATGAAGAGACAGATCAACAGAAAACCTGACTAATTGATTGACACTGACAGAGAGAGATATTTGCACCTGAACAAACAAGATATCATTTGATAATTTAGCTCCTTTTGCTCTCATTTGGGGGTCATTATTATACATCATACAACAACCACTTCAACCTATAGTTTTCCTTTTTTCCCTATACTATCCACAAGTCTCCCATCCTATATGCCCTCTTCTATATATCATCATATTTTCCCTTCATTCGTAACCCTTACTCCCAAGTAAATAAAAGCCCCCTCCCTATATCATTACTCAACCCCCTTCCAATTTTCCCTCTGCTGTTTTTCAAATTTCCTGACCACCTCATGCATATCAAATTTCCCCTCCGACATCCCCGCAAACTCCTAATATCCAATTTTTATCCCATTTCCACCAATATCCCACTTCAAATCAGATTTTTAGCCAATTTCTCCTCTCTGCTTCTCGTACAGTTCAAGGGTAGAAAAAGGGGCTGGAGCTAACAGAGAAACCATTAGACATCAAATCGTTAACAACGCTCAAAGGAGGTATTACAGGTGACCATGGGTCTTTCTGACCCTTAGGTGTCCAAGAAATTCCCCACAAGTCTGTCTGGAGTCTGTCCAGCCAGGCTGAGCTTGGTCTGGCACTGTCTGACCAATGTCAGACCAGATGTGGATATTACCTGTGACCACACAGCACAGACGGTCATTCACCTTCTTTGTTTCTTTGCAAACGTATTTAATAGATTGTTTTCATGATATGCAAACCCCGAAATAAGCATAATCCACGAAATAGAATAAAAGCATTCATAATGTAACCATTCACACTTACATGTATCTAAACCTCTCACAAGACCTTGCGGCAGACAACTAAGTTCAGTGAAAATAGTAACCATTAAAGATTGTGTCAGGGATTTGCAATTCCATTACTTCCCTTCATTATCAATACCAAACGGTGTGTTGAAAGTTTGAGATCCATACATCATGAATTTGTTGTTTTATGAGAAAAACTAATAACGACATGTTCTTTCCGTGAGTTTAAATTTTGCTCAAATTGCGAATCGCGGTTATGTGTACCGTCGCAAGACCAGCGGAGCACACTGATTGGTTACACGGCTTAACTCCGCGCGACCTTCGGCTAACGGCTGATCGGACAATTTTGGAACGGCCCGTGCACGTCGACGTCACTGTAAATTTTGAAGTTTAATTGTCCAGACTTTCACCAAAACTATGTATTCTACCCAAAGGTTCTATGACAGGTGTTTATTTATACTAATCTTCACATTGTGAACGATTTGAGCTGATATCATTCATTTTACCATTTTCTGACGTGCAAATCCCTTACTCTATCTTTAAAAACTAGATTTGAATAAACACGTCAATGCGACATGTTTATGAATTTGAATTTATGCGACCATAGGACAGAATTCTTGTATCATTAAGTGAATGCATATTCCCTATTAATAAAGCTTGTACTGGGTCAGAAATAGATGGAAGTAAACTGGACCAGTGACAAAAAATTATTTCAACTGCCAAATCCTTTTTTCCATATTTTCCAAATTTTTAAGTCCACATCAGGTTCTACACCACACATTTTCACGGCCAAAAGGGGGTGTTTCAGCATAAAAGAGGGGTGGTTTTTTGTGAAAAGGGGGGAGGTTTAACAGAAAAACAGGATGTAGAACATCATGGAGGTAGACTTCTATCTCCATGAGAATATCCAAAACATCCCCTGTGTATGCCTATGATCCTGTGCATTTTTCCCCACAATTTACAGCACTTTGGTAGAAAAATATCTTGAAGGACTAAATCTATCCTGTTGAGGACATCAAGTCATAATATTATGGCTGTGGGGGCATTCAGAATAAATATTTGCAATTTGCACATGTAAATAGTGTAAGTCGCAGTTGTGTAATTTATATTAGTAAATAGCCAATAGATGTATAGTAACAGCCAATATGTAAGTTAAAAATTTGATCTTACTAATCCATTTTCTCAGCTTAACTGATTTTGTAATGTGATCAGTGACTTTTGTTGTGAAAATCATCTAAGTATTATTTCTAAACACTGGTGGCTATTCTGACAGTCAAACCATCCGGAATGGTTTTATACAATGTACATGAATGCACTTCAAACTGTACATGTACATTGGAAATGTAGTAATGTTAAATTCTCAATAGTGTTGGTATCTTAGTCAGCCCAAAACTTCAGACATTCCAAATGAAATTACCATCCCAGTAACGAAAACGGAACTTATTCACCTCCGAATGAATCAAATCAAACAAACGACATCAAATATCTGTTTCATAAATCAAGACAAAAAGCAAAATGGAAATTCTGAGACAAATTGAAACCGTAATCCGCGATATCCTAACTTGATTATTTTCAGATTTTTAGGATCTTTTCCTGTCTCGCATTTTGCCATGAGGTGCGAATTACTCGCCGATGATCCCCCCAGACGTCTCATCCTTTGCATAAAGCTAGAAAGATGGTTACTTAAAATAGACTCTACCAATAAATACGCGTACGGACACAGAAACTTTCAAGAAGACAGTGACTTGCGCACTTGGGCACACATGTCCCAAATTAGATCTTCTACATATGGTACAATAAATGTCATTTGTAACACCTCACACTGCATTCAGAACAATGTAGATACTTAACCAATATGTATTATGCACAAGGCAATGGCCATAATGTGTCTCACATTATTTGCATGTAATTATTTTAGCAAATCAATTCTGATTTTTAGCGAAATACCATCAGCTGATTCCTTGATTTAAATTTGTTTATTTTGTGATTGGAATATTTGTACATTACATACATTCTCATAAAGCTTGCACTGATCTTTGACCTACATACATGACCTTCAACCCCCAAATTAGATCCCCAACAAGTATCAACCATCCAAATTTGGTTAAAGACTGGTTAATGGTCGCAAAGTCATTCAAGTTTCAAAAGCGCTATACGGACGCCAATGAGGATCCCTTACACTCGCTCCATTTCAGGGGCTTGACAAAAAATATCACTGTTAAATTTTGTTTCATTCATGAATGACACAAATCCACGATTTCAGGATTTTGCACTGAAACTAGTGAAAGTGAACATTTTTGTTGCAGGACATAAAACTTGACATTCTGCTTGTCAAAACCTTGTACAGTCACCAACTTGCATCTTTTCAGACGTCAAAGCATAAAACATACACTCATACATGTACAGCCCATAGTCACAGATAGACAGACGAAAAAGACAGGCAGCTGAAGCTACAATGCACACACACAAATCCACCCACACACATTGTAACATGAACAGAAATCACTGGTTGTCCGGCAGAATTGCCCTACCAGAAGGGCCTTAGCGCTATACTGTCTCTTAACTTGAAAACCAATTGGCTCTTTTCACATGAAATTAAAGTAGTGTGATATATTTAGATCCATCTGTCAGTCTGTTAAGTGCAAATATCAAATAAGGCGATATTTCTCAAATAAGAGACAATTTAGTGTTAGGGCCCTTCTGCCCGACAACCAACGAAATAACATTGCATACCCACTGATACACCAGTAACTCTTTGCCTCTGAGAATCTGTAATTTTTATAGAGTTAATACACATATCTGGTTCCAGTAGAAAATGGGTTTAAAATCCTCCTTGAATCTTAAATGCCAAATTATTGTGGAAATATATCAATTAATTTGCCTCCCAATAGTCATTAATAATGCTCCTGCTCCCGTACGGGGGGGGGAGGCATAAAAAATTAGTCATAACTTAAAATCACAGTACAAAATGTCACCATATTTCATGCCTAGTAGTCGGTAATCCAATTTGCTTTCTTTGGCTCAATTAATTCTTATCAATATTACCTTGAAAAACCATGAAAGAGTCCTTCAGTCTTAACCACATTTTATTGGAAATGACTGATATAGGGATTTATCGTTCATTTAAAAAACAATCATGAAGGTCTTTGAAAGTAAACAAAGCAATATCAACATAGTTTACCTTCCATATATATTCTAAATTTATCAGTGTTAACAAATCAAGAACAAAAACAGATTTGAAAGTAAAAGTAATAATGTTTAACCTTCAATATATTCAAAATTTATCAGTGTTAACAATCAAGAATAGAAATAAAAAGGACATTTCCTTCAAAATAGTGGAAAAACTTTACTAATTACACAGATTGATGATTTTAAAAACAATGATAACTTATTTTGTCAATTATTAAAGTTTCACACATTTGTTTTGTAGCTTGATTACATCAATAAGAAAATTTAACAGATAAGAAATGACAACCAAATGTGAAAACTGTGTAAGGAATTTGATTAATTCTACACTATGTTACAATAAACTGCAAATCAGATAATCTACAATTGTAGATTGTAGATACGTCATCGGCCCCCTACACTATGAATAGAGGAAGATGGAAGAAAAATTTAAAGACTTCCTTTAAAGGCATCGTATAACAATGTTTCCAGTTAAAAAGTGAGCTACATGATTTCTCATGTTACCAGCGTCTCTTTTAAGGTCCAAAAATGAAGTCCTTAAAAAAATGCAGTTTAAAACGATCATTAAGTGCTTTTAAAAAGTTAAAATCATTGAGCAACAATTCCCATTTTCCTCCATAGACTGCTGTGCAGCAGAATTTTCATCAGCCAAGAATAATTCATGAGCCAATTTTCATCTGTACATGCATATTTTACAAGTGACGGCATAACTGTCTGAACTTTTGTGTTGTAGGGTGTTTATTTGTCCATTCAAACACTGTCAGATATGCAAAGTTTAGCTTTTTTTATGGGTCTTCCACAATGGTGTTTATATTGTTAACTATACATTTCAAGAGTTGTTACAACACAAATTATGAGGAGGGCAAAAGTGAGAGAGGTGGGGGGGGGGGGGTGGGAAGTGGGAAGGAGACATCTCCAATAAATTCCAAGACTTTCGGCAATGAATTAATGGATGCCCTAATCATCAGGAAGCTTATCTCGTCATTTGTTAATCAGATTTGGTGAGCAGTAACCCTAGACTTCCTCCAGCAGTCTATTTGTATAGTACAGTGTGAGTCAAAAAAAAGGAGATCCCGATTCAATCAAGCAAAAAAAAATCAAAATCCTACAAGGATGTCATGAAAACTATACGTAAAGAGGATGATAGCATTAAAGTTTTTCTTTCATGTAGTGTATTGGTATTCTTGTTCTGTCACGGGTGACTGCTAACAATCAATTTGGTAAATATGTCAAATCTCGGTTTTATCCTAGTTTAGCTCATGCAGTACACGTTCATAACTGTTTGCTTTTGCTGTGAGTGCTGTGGCCAATGACATCATGCAGTAGAAACTATATCAACTTGGACAAAGACAATTTTGACCCATTTTACGCAATTAAAGGTAAACAGCATGATCGGGATGGTCCTCAACTTGGGCTCAAACTATTTTACAATAAAGTAAACTATGCAAGGAATCTGCTGTGAAAATCTTGGGGTCAAATGTTGACTCATTCTAAAATAACTACTGTCAATATCCCTTGGGCAGGGAATCTGTTGTGAGGTAGCTTTCTATGGGATTTATTTCTCTTCAGGCCTTGAGAGAATAAAATACTGGTATTGTTAATGCTTGATTCTCGCTTAAGTAAACAAATTAATGACAAATCCTCTCAGCTAGAAGATCCAGAACTCCAGCTGGTGTATTAGTTGGTTAATGTTTCAACTCTTTTGGTTCTTGAGACATTTTTTAAGTATTCCCAATCATGTTTACCTTTAAGTTGATTTCTGAGCAGTCACTTGTAACCAAATACGAATGAGCAATGCACATGTACCACATGAAAGTATAACGAATATTAATCACTGATATAGTTTTATCACCTTTTTTTTGCAATTTTGAGATATTTTGGAAATTGGATTGGATATGGATCTGGTTCTCCTTTTTTTTTCTTCTTCTTCTTTCTTTTGACTCACACTGTATATCTATGGAATCTCCATCACATTGATTGCATATTTGCAAAGAGTACAGTTATAAAAAAAAGTTGTTTTGTTCATACTTGTTATTTTCTCAAAAGCATCACTCATCAAGTTTGACTTTCCAGCTTAGAAAGAACAGTGTGAAGATGTTTGTTACAAGCAAGGTTAATATATTTTTTTCTTCTCTAGTTACCTACAATGTGAGTAATGTAGTTGTGTGTCTGTGTATTTGTGTGTGGGTTATGCACTAGTGTTTGTATTTTTGGTATATACAGACATGTTTGTGGGAGTGTGGGAGTGTGTGTTGATGTGTGGTGGTGTGTGTGTGTGTGTGTGTGTGTGTGTGTGTGTGTGTGTGTGTGTGTGTATTTACATATGTGTTTGTGTATATGAATATGTCTATGTGTGATATAAAAACTATACATCTGTATGTAATGTGTATGTATGGATGTTTGGTGTGTGTGTGTGTGCGTGCGTGCGTGCGTGCGTGCGTGCGTGCGTGCGTGCGTGCGTGCGTGCGTGGTGCATGTGTTGTTTGTGTGTGTATTGTACTTTATCTACATGTATGTACTTGGGTGCATTGGTGTTTGTTGTAGTGAGCGCATATGTTTAACATAAATCTGAGTACCTACAAATATAGAATATAGCATGTGTACATAAGTTTGAGTGCCTGTACAGTGTATGTTGCCTGTATAAAACATGGATGTGGGTGAGTATACGGTGTATGTGTCAATTCACTCCATCAGAACAAAATGACTGTTCTACGATCGATTAGGAACATATGCTCTCAATAATCTCTGTCTGTCAGTCACATGACTCAACGGTGGCCCATCACAAGAATGCACCAGGTATGGCAAGCAGGTTGCTTCAAAACACTTCCTGTTTGTGTTTGGTTTAGATATGGAGTGGACATAGCCTTGTTTAGTCCATGTACATTCATTTACATTAGATCCATGATTTCACAAACTAAATATCATGATCTTAGAGTGGCATAGTGAGGGATTGCTGTTTGGGGGGTTGAGTGGAGGGAGTTGCTTTCACGCAGTACATTTGTAGAGCAACAGAGGGGGGATGGGGTGGGGGACTGTGAGACAACCAACCTATGGCAAGCAGGTTGCCATCAAATAACTTCCTGTCAGGTTGATATCGAATGTGTGACAGTGCCATGCAAAGCCAATGTAAATTTCACAAACTGAAAGGTACAATGCTAGTGTGGCATAGCGAGGGATTACTGTTTTAGGGAGGCTAATGTTGAGAAGTTGCTTTCACCAGAAACAATTTGTAGAGCAAACAGGAGGGGGGGAGGAGAGAATTGCAACAAACACTCCTATGGCAAGCAGGTTGTATCAAATCACTTCCTGTCAGGGGTAGATATTGGAATGTGTGACATGGCATGTTAAGCGATGTACATTTCACAAACTGCAAGGTACAATGCTTTGTGTGGTATAGCAAGGAATTGCTGTTTAGGGAGGTTGATTGTGAGAGAGTTGCTTTCACCAGTAAACAATATGAAAAGCAATAGAGAGGGGGAGGGGGTGTGGGGGACTGTGACACAAACCAACCTATGGCAAGCAGGTTGCATGAAATCACTTCCTGTCAGGGGTAGATATGGAATGTGTGACATGGCCATGCAAAGCCAATGTATATTTCACAAACTGAAAGATAACAATGCTAGTGTGGCATAGCGAGGGATTGCTGTTTAGGGAGACTAATGTTGATGGAGTTGCTTCACCAGCACAATTTGTAGAGTAAACGGAGGGGGGGGGGGGGGAATTGCAACAACCCACAACCTATGGCAAGCAGGTTGTATCAATCACTCTCCTGTCAGGGTTAGATATGGAAGGTGTGACATGGCGGTGTTAAGCCAATGTACATTTCACAAATATGAAATGTACAATGCTAGTGTGGCATAGCAAGGAATCGCTATTTAGGGGGGTTGGAAATGAGAGAATTGCTTAAAGGGAAGAAGGAGCCAGCAACTAACAGGCATAAGTTAACCTGTTGCTTACGGGAACCGGATGGCCCCTGTACAAGTCTATGAGGATTTGCAGAATCTCGTAGTCAACGGGTTAAGAAAACAATTTGAGTTCTTACCAAACCAATCAGATTGCACATGCACTGGTGTGGAACTGACCATGTGCGTGACCGATGCATGCCACCCGACGTGTGTTAGGCACGCGTGGTAATGTATGCACTGTTTGAATCGATAAGCTCTCCCCCTAGCTTGTTTCTGCAAGTTTTGTCCGCAGACAAAACTTGCAAAGACATAAATAAACACAAATTAACTCAATATATAGGC
>JZLH01S0555411.1:13128-24745 GCA_001188425.1 Eucidaris tribuloides
CAAGAATGCCATGTACACTGTAGGCCTATTTGGCACCTGCTGAATGATTTACTGTCTTATATGTTTTCATAAATTTGATGTCATCTATCAGCTGCATTTCCTAGCAACAGTTCTGTGAGAGGCACATGAAAAACACATTGATGGTCATATATGAAACAAACACAGATACAATTCTAAAATTTGATAATTTAACAATCAATGAAAACAAAAATCACCCTCATCCTAATAATATATACATATCTATTTCACACAGAAGTGAAACTGTGGGAATTTGTACATTTTTCAACATAAGTGGTCATTCAGAGCCATCTATAAACAGAGATGGCATGCGAAATGAAAGTTTATAAGGGTTTTTTTGCACATGTTAATGCATGGTAACTCATAATATGAAACGTTTTGAACACATAGACAGCTCTAAAAAGTAGTACTTACATATCTAAAAAGACACTGCAATCACAGAAACAACTGATATGATAAGACATCATTATTCAGGTTATTTTGGACCAATAAGAACAAAATGCTACAGCAGGTGGTGACTAAGTTTACAAGTCACAAATTATTTTATTTTATCAGTATTATTAGAATCTTTCATTGAAAATCTACACATATGTGATCATACTTTTCATTAATCAGTAAATTGGAATAGCAAAACCTGACCCACTACAGGAATTGAACATCAAGACTTGGGGCATATCAAATAAAGAAACAACTGGACAGTTGTGAAATATCAGGCTTCTTGGAGATCACATGAACGGAAAACTCGAAGGCCAAGCAAATGTTCACACACAGAAATATACAGAAACATACACATAAATCCCATTTATCTTTGCTTTTATACAATACGTTGTTGTAATACTGTAATATTTACACGATAATGATAACCATTTCCGCTCACAAAAGTGATCAAAAGAAAAACAAATTACTCCACTCTTACTGGCATTTCATGGACTTGAGGTATAAGCATTAATGTGCTCAATACACTTTTGCAATATGCTGAATACTGCACAGATTATTGTGCAGCATTGTACTAGTATAGTCCACATGTTCTACGTATGAGTTTGCACTAGCAACAGTTGGCCATTTGCTTTACGCTGAGTCTGGGATTGAGTCCCCTAACAATTACGCTCAAGTCATGACTACTACACATTTTTTAAAAATATATATATTTTTAAAGACACAACAGAAAGGGGGTGATCAAGGCAGGACAATTTAATTGCACATTTCTGTGGCACCTAACCTCTGCTGGCTTTAACCGGTATCTTCCCCATGTACTATTTGTGAGTCGTACATGCTCTTTTATATAATCACAGAAGTGAAAATTATGTAAACTTCAGATTTCACTGAGGTGAACAATGCATGCCATCACTGGTTCAACTTTACGTCATCACTAAGAATGATTTTTATCGTCCATGGGGTGACAAAACATGGTATCTCAGTTTTTGGCGAAAATGAGGCTTTGCCTAAAGATATGCAATTATGCCGATGGGTTATGCGCTGTACAAAAATGTTTCATTATTGTTGTTATGATGTTATCTTGTTACTAGGAAGCCAGATTCTACTTTGTCCAAAGCTGAAATTTCAAATCTCAAAAACAGAGCCACTGTCGCCAGGTAAAACAACAACAATTCCATTTGTTACAGTGTTAAGGCAGCCATGTTTTTTGACTCTCCTGAATATTTTACAATTTTGAGATACACAGTTTTGTCTCTTCAGGGACGATGCGCAGGTTCAACCCCTTCCCCCTCCCCCTTGCCACCTCTCAACACCTCACCGTCGACGCCCCCTACTGCGACTCCTGCTGTGCCTGTCTCGGCCTCGGGATCCAGCCCTCATGCGGTCCCGGGGCCGATCCCTTTCCCGCTCCCTCTCTCGTTCCCGTTCTCTCATCCTCTCCTCCCGCTGCTTCTCCCTCTCCATTCTCTCCTGTCTCTGCTCCTCCTCCATCCTTCGACGACGATCCTCGCGCTCCTGGTCACGCTCCGCCCGCAACCTGTCACGTTCAACGGCCTACGGACAAGAATAATCGGGCACGTGGGTGGTAATTAGGACAGTAACACTGGCATATAGATACACAACTTCTTGATCACCATGTTATTGTTTATTTCATTTCAGTTCACGAATTTCAAGTGATCAATGTATCCATGGAGTTTTCACACAGAATTACATCTGATCTCAAATGTACAGTACAACTTAAATTTGGGGTAATGCCTGTGACGTTCATCGGGCTACGGACGAGAATGATCAGGCATGTTGCTAGTAATTAGTACAGCAACACTGAGGAAAAAAAAAACTTCTTTATCAGGTTTTTTTGTTTATTTCATTACTTTTAACCTATGTTCATGTTAGGATGTATTACAGTTCATTATCCGGGTCATTAATAAAATAAAAAGAATGAATAAGTTTCAGTAATTAATGCAGATGGTGTTCCTAAATTTCATTTATTTCAAATAAAAGTATCATAAAAGCGAAATTGATGAAATAGTTATATTTTTGCACTTCACATATGACATACTTATGTTGATGAACATGACTGTTGGATAACAACACTACCTTTTTTGTAATACTTCCTTTACTTTGACACCCCACCATGATAATTTGGCCCTCAGTGCTTGATATATTTGACATTCTCAACTGACAAGGCAATAAATTTCAAAGCTTATTTTTAGAATTCTATTAATTACAAACCTGTTCTTCTGTGAGGGGTAGCCAGTAGATGCACGGGGTTGCTTTGGTCTTGCGAAATAGATCGTCCAAGAGCTTGGCTGGAGGCTCTTCAACTTCTTTCTTCACTTCTGGAAGTGAAAATTAAAACAAATCCAAGACTGAACACTTCAAATACAGAAAAACATTAAACATGCAATTATAAAATTAATGAACCCAAATGATGAGTTATATTGCCGCATGTCTTATGCAATTCTATTAATTATCCAATGGCGCAAACGAACGTCACTAAAAATGTCTTGTTTAAACTGATCAACAGCATAAATTGGATATCTTCATGTATGGCATCCGTGCTGTGAGAACATGGATGACTGATAAAACAAGCACCAACACCAGTGCTATCATTACAAAAATATGGGCCTCAAATCTTTGTGATGTCATAGTTTTTCTCTGATGATCAAAGAAACTAATAACAACACTCCCATGATGTGATATGTAGAGCTATTATGGGGATACAACTACCTTACTTAATGAAGACATTTTATGTCTCTTTGAAGTAATTTTGTCTCCGTAATGTTCATATTTACTATATGATGCACGACATGCTACACTGGGGGTACCATTGTATCCCGGTGTACCATGCTGTGTATTACCCTCTTGTGTCCAAAAATGTATTTTCTTTGGTTATGATCACTGACATCATTGGTTATGATGCAGAGGCTGTGCAAATGCACAACAAAAAGATACAAACTTACGAAAAGTGGGGTAAAAATGAAGCTTAAGTTGTTATTTTCACAATTCAAATATTACATTTACACAGTTTTGTAACCCAGGGCACAGTGCTAAAAAAAAGTAATAATAATTCCACAAAATGGCGGATTTCTACTTGTACTGCAGGGTACCATTTATGTCATCATACATACTTTATCATAGCCATCAACGGTGATACCTCCCCAAGGTTCAAACTAGAGTTATTCATATACATATTATCAAAATGATGACCCTTCAGCTTGAACTTGGGTATCAACAAAGATCCCTACCTTGCAATCGTTCTTTTCTCTCCTCCGATCTCTGTCGCCGCCTCCTTTCACGAGAGGGGCTCCTCTCCTTGCCCCTATCCCACTCTCGCTCCTTTCGGGCCCTCTCTCGCTCCCTTTCTCGCTCCCTCGTCCGTCTCTCCTGCTCGGCGTCCCTCTCCCGATCACGTTCAGACAGGCGCCTGCCGCGGGGTTGGATTGGTTCGGGGGACGTGGCTGGGACTGGTTCCGCCTTCACCTCCCGCTTGATAGCCACGCCCATGTGACGGTGAAGCTGAGGAGGGCATCCACAAAAATGCCTTGTTAAAGTCATCCGGTCAACATGGAACACATCAGTGATATTGAAGACGTTCACGATGCGTGTTATGCAAGACAAATTCCCATGTGTTACTGTGTTAAGGTAGCCATGATTTGGGGATCTCCTGAACATTTAACATTGTTGAGATGCCAGGTCATGTCACCCCCGGGCCATTATCAATGAAAGGCACACAACATCTTTGACTGGTTTGGTGGTAATTGACATTTAACTTTGTACCCCTCATATTTTACTGTCAGTACAAATTGACCTAAGACGACCTTTAACCTTGTCATATGACCTGTGTCAACAATACCATGACATGATTATGTCAAGGTTTCACCAGGGTACATGACGACATGTGACTGGTTGCATTTGAGCCAAAGGTATTTAAAAAGATGCAGTCTTGCCACGTAAACTTTACCATATGTAATAGAGATAACAAATGGGGAAATACAAAGGTGACGTACCAATAAAGTAATAAATAAATAAGTGACATAGACAAGATGAACCATGGATGGACTACTGATTTATGCCAATTGGATCCCTTTGTCTTGCTCCACATTTTTGGGTTATATAAACAATGAACATTAAGTGTTTTTAACTTAAACAATGATACACAATAAATGTTCAAGAAGTTACAGTATGTCAATACAATTTCTGACAGAAATATGAGCGAGCAAGAGTGACAACTTATTTCAATCGGTCTGCATCATATTTCAATCAGTTTAGGACCATTTTTAACAAGTTTTTGAGTCGATGACAAAAAGAATGCAACTCAATCCATTAAGCATGAAATTTACTGTTTATTTACCTCATCTGTATCAGCAAAGTCCACTCTGAGTGTCTTGGGGTTACTGCTGGGCCAAGTTGTACCATGCAATGCTTCTCTACATGCTACAGCCTCTTCCACACTTTCATACTGAAAATAGAACAAAAAATGATAGAAAAGTCATGAATACACAAACAAATAATTACTCTTGTTTTTTTAGATCTCACACACTAACATGCCTTTATACATAGGAATAAAAGTACGTTATGTTAAGATGAGGGGGTATAAAAAATGTCACCAGTGGTTTTGAAAATGTTACACTGCATGACTGATGATTGATTAATTGATAAATGATGACCTTTTTTTGCCTATGATCCACAAAATTGTGTATTTGTTGTTGTTGGTATCAATATTGTTGTAGTTTACTTCGGCCGAGGTCACACGATATGTTGACTTGTATCCAACTTATAAGATATTTATCGTAACTCATATACTTCCTTCAGTCCACCTCAAAGAGAACCAATATTATACAACATTAAAAGTCTGGGTCTCACTCACAGTGGCATAACAATGTGACTTGACGTTATTGATCCAGAATCTGCCTTCCACTAGCGTTCCGTATCGTCCCAGGAGTTCCTTGAGTTGCCTCTCGGTGAAAGGTCGCACCAGGTTGTTGACGTGGATGATGGCATTCTGGGGTTTCTTGGCCGGGCTCATCTCTCGCTGACTGCGTACGGGTTCATCGATGACGGTACGCACGGCCGTCTTCAGACGATTCATCTTGGTGGTCAGATCTACACCTGTCAGCAAAAATTTGTTTAAACTAATGCAAATGTTTCTGTCACCATGTTTAAGCTAAGTGAATGAACTAAATCATGTAAAATTATGTACACCTATGTGCACGGACAAATTATCACTTTCTGGTGGAATCCACCACACTTGAAGGCAAAATCCATTCAAATCTAACTTCATTTTAGCTACTTATGTGTACATTCAACTTTGAAGAGACTTCATAAAAGTCTATAGTATTAGCCTCAATAATTTTTTAGACAAAATTTCAAAATTACATGTTGAAGTTCAGTGTAACTCATGTAGCTCTACCAGATGAAAAAAAAATTGGGCAACAAATGAGGAAGCATTATTTTTTTGTAATTTTTTGGACAAAAGTCCAAAATTTCATGTAGAAGTTCAGTTAACCTCATGTAACTCTACCAGATGAAACAAATTTTTTTACATCAGTCAACAAATGAAGGAAAAGAAGCATTTTTCGTGATTTCCAAAAAAATGTGTGAAAACATGTGCACAAATTTGCATATTTCATGCGTTTTAAAATTCTGTGTAGAAGTGTCAAATCCCCCATCTAGTGCTATCATATAATGGAATTGAAATCGGTCAAGAAAGGAAAAGAAGCATTGAAATTGTGGACGGATGATGGATGATGGACGCCAGGCCACGGCATCAGTTCATCTGTCCCATTTGGGTCGGATCAGCTAAAAACTTAACCCTTAATCCTAGGTTTAAGTTTTTGATGTTGATTTTAGTCTATGTTTGTTGACCTAAAATGATCTTTGACCTTGACTTTGTGACCTGAGATTCTAATCAAATGATAAATGATACTATAAAACTCTTATGTCCACGTTCCATTGAATAAGAACTTAAACTCAAAATTACTCAAAAATTCAAAAACTTAACCTAAGGTTAAATTTTTGATGTTGACGCTGCTACTGGAAAAAAAACAATGCCTATGTCTATGTAGGTGAGACAAAAATGATTGTTTTGTCATATTTTCACTACATTATGAAGAGCAACAGCAGAATTATAGTAACAATTTGCTGCAACAACACTATTTTTCTAATAAAAATGCTTAAAATTGGTACAGTGACATTTACCTTTTACTTCTTTACGAACATTTTCCTTGTCCTTTTTCTTCTCTGCTTTCTCCTTCTTCTTTTTCTTCTTCTCCTCCTCATTTTCATCCTCCTCATCACCACTGTTAGCATCTCCATCCTCTTGTTCACTGCTGCTGTTGCTGCCACTGCTGTTACTGTCATCGTCACCATCTTTCTCATCATCACCTCCCGCATCATCCTTCTGCTCTACGTTCCTCCTTGATTCTGCTTCATCATCATCATCATCTATGTCGCTCTCTTCCTCATCTTCTTTGCTGACCTGAAGGAATCAAGTTAAAAAAATATTTGTATTTCGTTTCTCATCTTTAAAATTTAGGTATTATTTCATTTTGTTCCACAATTTACTTTTTTTGTTTATTTTGTCATAACACCATGTCATCAACTCTACTCTTTTATAATATCCACCAGGTAGATAAATTCATATTCAACGATGTGCTGAAAATAAATCACAAGACTAACAAGACAAATACTATAGATTCTTAACCTCAAAAAGAGCAACATCCCCAACCAACCAAACGATAATCAAAACTAAAACAAACACAAGAACATAAACAAAATTTATCAATGACCGTAGTTTTTAAGGGAAATATGGCACGGAATATGCTTAGTAGTTTGTTACTTTCTTGTTTTAAAGAGCACTGATATAACAAAAACCTGTTACTTGTCACAAAGTATTTTTTGGGGTCCCAAGTGTTTTCTTTGTAATATCTGAAAAAAAACCAAAATTCAATAAAACAAATAATTTTTTCTAGTTCTCGGCAGTTTATTACGAGAGCCTACTGTATACCTGTCTAAATCAAATTTATAAGAAGTACAAGAGTCTACTAGGAGAATGAAGATAAATATTTGGCTAACATTAACAACACTGAACATTTTTACTTTTGTTTGGAATATGGTCAGAACTTACTAGGTGTGTGATGGTCCTTCTCACAAACTTCTTCTTGGTGCCCTCATCATTGGCATTACCCTCCTCCACTTGGCCTTCCTCCATCTTCTTCTCGTTTCCTCCTTCCTTCTCATCATCTGCATCCATTGACTCTTCCTCTTGCTCCAGTGTTAAAATTTCACTTGAGCTCACCTTGATGTCAGGGATAATACCCTACGACACAACAGATAAACACTTGAACACAATGCCATTTCCACCACACATGCAATAAAAATAAGGTTTCCATATGACTAAGTTATCTATTCCATGGTGAGATGTGAAAGTCTATAATCAGGATATAAACAAGGAGGGTCAAAAACCACACGTCTCACATACATACTTGGTAAATAAATTCCTTCCCAGCTCCTCCAAAGGATGGTTCTGCCAGAGGACTGCTTCCCCAGAGGAGGGGTCCCCAGGAAGAAACTCCCTACAAACAACTCAGATTTTAAAAATTGGAAACACTGTTAAACTCTTCAAAAAAAGGGGGGAAGGGGAGAGAGAGAAACCCACAAATCATATCAGGACAACTCCCCCGGGGACAACTCCCACCTGACAACTACCCCGGAGGACAGCTCCTCAAAAGTACAGTTCTGCCAGAGGTCGGCTTCCCCACAGGAGGAAAACTCTCCAAGAACTCAGAGTTTTAAAACTGGAACATTGTTGACTTCTTCCGGGAGGAGGGTGTTGGCGTGTTGCCTTGGCAGAGTTGTCCTTCAGGGGAGCAGTTCTCCTGGGGAGTTGTCTTCGAGGGGAGTGGACCTCGAGAAGACTTGTCCTCTGGGGGAGTTGTCATGTGGGAGTTGTCCACACGGACATGTCCCTCTGGGAAGAAGTCCTAGAACCCCCAAGATAAAACTTGAACCCATATCCATGTTGTCCATATCACTCCAGGAAATAACAAGTTTGAGTAATTTTGCCCAAAGACCAAATGGATAAAACTTACAAACTTAACAAAAATGTCACATTGTACATACGAAGAACAGAAGTATAATCCAACAGGAACAGTGATTTCATTGGCAAAAAATGATGTTGACGTGAAATGAATCTGAAATACCTTGAGTACATCAGTACTGATGTTGAAACTTGATTTCTTCGCCTTGTCGTCTGATGTCTTCTTCGTGGATCCCCAGCGCCGCTTCTTGACTGGTGGGGCGGTGGCCTGACCAGGGGAGCCGCTGGCCTTCTTGTCTGCCGAATCCTCTTGGTCTGCATCTTTGCTGCTGCTCTTGTCCAAAGCTACAGTAGGTAAGTGATGCAGATAAAATACTATGATAGAGAAGTGCTGCATGAGTTCAGCTGTTTTTTGCAACTACTTCTTAGGTATCTGGGAGCAATTTTTTGATTGTTGAATATACAGTGTGTATCAAAAAAAGTAAGACACTTAGAAAAAAATTATTACATAAAAAATTTCATGATCTTGACATTATTTTTTGATATGAATATTTCACTTTGGACCTAACATATCTGATGACACTGTTGGTATTGAAAGTATTTCACGCATGAGTGAGCACATCCCACTTTTGTGCAATCGGCCAAAAATGCATTTGCGCACAGAATTGTGTTCTTATAGTCAATGTTTAATCCTGTGTAGACATGCTGCAGAAGCTCTCAACTGATGTGCACAAGTATTTAATCCTCAGCATGCTCAGAGAAGAGCTAATATCAATTGTGACAAGAAAGACAAAAATGGAAGCAATGAATGATTAAGATACCACCCCCCCCCAACGCTTAAAAAAAACAAGTCATCTTCTTTTGTCAGGGGGTTGATTCTTAATCATTGCCTTCACTCCTTTGACTTTTCTTATCACACGAATTGATAATTAATCTTTCTCCGAGCATGCTGAGGATTAAATATTGTGCACATCAGTTGAGAGCTTCTGCAGCACCGGTCTGTGAGGCATTAAACATTGACTATAAGAACACAATTCTGCCCGCAAATGGCCGATTACACAAAAGTGGGTTGTGCTCACTCATGCGTGAAATACTTTCAGTACCAACAATGTCATCAGATAGCTTAGGTCCGAGGTAAAATATGCAAATCAAAAAATAATCTAAAGATCATGAAATTTTTGTGTAATAAATTTTGTTCTAAGTGTCTACTTTTTTTTTTTTGATACACACTGTATAAGAGTGCTTCCACTCACCACACTCCAAAAGTGTCTACTTTCCATGGTTGGGTGATATTGTTGGTTTTTTTGGAAGGGGCAATTTATCTAAATCATGATCTAAATCATTAAATGAATTTATTTCATTGAAATCACTGATTTTTTTTTTCTTCTTCAAAAAAAAAATCATGATATAACTCAATGATTTAAAGGCAGGGAATCTCTTTTGCATGCCTAAAAATTAACATTGTGAAAATACAATGGCATTTAGAAGAAAATGCCATCTGGGAACCTTCAGCAAAATATAGGAGCTAGAAACTCAGTTTTAGTGGAATTATAGTGACCGTTAGACTCTGATTTGAATTTTTTTCTCGCGAGGAAAAAATTCCTACCATAGAACATACACTAAACGGTTATTGTTTATCTTTCGCATTTTTCAAATTCTAGGTAATCACTGACCCCCAGATTTCACAGACATGCCCTTCATCAATAGCTCAAAGGCATGGGTTATCTTTTCCTGGTCTGTGGGGTTGTTTGCAAATGAGATCCACTGCCTTTAAATTGCCAACTCTGCAGTACAGTCCCTGGGATGACAAAACCTTTTAATTTAATTTTTGGTGAAAATGAGGTGTTAATGTTATCTGTGAGAGATGCCGACTTTGTTCTGGGGGTCCAAATCTCACATGTCAAATCTCAATAAAAGAGCTACTGTCATGGGGTTAACAGATGACTTTTACCCGCCTGTTTAATCAACTTACAACCGCTGCCAATATCCAAGAAAACAAACAGCTAAGAGTTTTGAGTATGTTGAGAATGCACGGAAACACTGACTGTTAACCAGTAATCCAGAAATGGATTGTCACATATGGGTAATTCCGTGAAAAATGTTACCTGAGCTCAAAATCATGAAATGTGTAATAATTCCAAAAATGTATGTGCTACAGTGATAAATTTAGTATCATACAATAGAACTCATCGAACTCTTTAATTTGAGTGGTATTTGAATACATTTGAAGTATATTTAGACAAACTTTTCTTAAAAAAACCCATTTTCTTGCAAAATTTTCTTATCTTTTTTGAAAAATGCACAATCTTTGAGTCTCATTATTTCACATTCTACAGCACTTCAGAATTAATTTACAGCAGTTTATAGTTAAGAAAGGACCAAAAATGACTACTATTAGCTTTACGTTAGTTATTAAATGCTTTCTAGTATAAATATAAGGACCTAAAAAAGTGGTCCGAGGTGTAATGTCCGTAACGTTAAAAATGTAATGTCCGTAACGCAACATTTACGGTCCTGTATGGTATATACTGAATCTGTTGTATCTAATTATCATCCTACAACTTAAAACAGGTCCTCAGCACCCATTTCAAAAGAAAATTGGCTCCAATTCTTGCTTAAGCTCACAAAATTTTTTACAAATGCGTTGGTAGGTGAAAAGTCATGTCCAAAAAATGTAATGTCCGTAACGTCAAGCATTATGTGTGATAACTACCAAACGATTAAACTGTTAACACTTCAGTGTGACCTGTGTGAGAATACCACAATTAGGTTCAGAATGATAATGATGGTTTCTACAAATAAGCCCCTAAAGTTGCAAAAAATTGTCTGAATGTAATGTCCGTAACGCTGGAACTGCCCATATTGAACATTTTTCAGGAAAAAACTCTGCTTGCTTGCTCTCATTTCAAACAGATGAAAATTTCGAAGAAAGACACAAAAATATTATGAATACAGTGTTACCATTATTTTTTTTCAGTTCTGCATAATATTTTGACATAATTGAGTACAAGACCTGAATATTATTTTTTTTCATACAGTCAACGCAAAAACAAACAAATTGTACTGATGAAGCAGTCATCAAGATCCCTCATTTTAACACTGTTCCTATTTTGAGAGTGTGAA
>JZLH01S0555422.1:19066-31962 GCA_001188425.1 Eucidaris tribuloides
ACACACACACATCTTTATTGACGCTACATCACCGTGACTGGCACTAGATTATGAGAACGAACGATGACGACGAAGTTTGCGGTGATGATGAAGACAAAGTTAAAACGTGTGTTCTACCTTAGATATGAACTCATTATTTATCCAGTCTTCAAATATGGTGACGGCATTATAGGTATACCCACGAATTTTCAAAGAGGGGAACGTGTTCATCCGCGCCCCAATCATTCTCTTTGACGGCCGACGAGCGAAGTAAACAAGCCAAAAAGTATTGGGGGATGGGGGTCTGACGGGAATTTTTTTCATGGCCAAACAACAAAGCAAAAAGCCCCCCCCCCCAAAAAAAAAAAGCCAGACCATGTCCGTTCATGACCAAACACTATTTTCTTTTAGGGTGTTTTCCAGGTGTGTTAACACCTATATCCCAAAACGCCCCTCCATAAATTCGCGTATGGGTGACGGTATTTCAAATACTGTATTTTAATTCGTTTTTAAACACTGTCTTATACACGTAAGTCTGTAATTAAATTCACTTTTGGTTTTCCATTTAACAACATTTTTAAAGTTTAAAATATCCTTTCTTTGAGTAATTATACACTATTTGAATTCTATGAAGGCAACAGTGAATGTTATACTTTTATGTAACTTACAGGAATTCATTCATATTTGTGTGTAAATACGTTATAGTCACTGTACAGCTTCGATAAAACACGTGGTATAACATACTATGGAGATTTTCTTTTCTTTGTAACTCATATATTGGATATGTATATGACATCAAATATTGTACTACTATGTTACCCACTTGAATGTGCATGTACATTTGTAATTTTGTGTCATGTTGTTTGTTGTTAATAAATTCAATTCAACTTTGAATTGAACCCAAATTTGTGCATGTGTACTGTCGTAAACTTGACAGTTGTAATTGGTAAAAAGGAACATTATGCATTCGCAAACTTCTATTTACTCTGAAGAGTTAACTCTACAAGATTTGTTCTTGTGTTCACTGCTTTGCCATGAATATTCATTATCAGAAAATGTGAAAAGATAGAGTCAACAGTATAGTAGTTCCTTCATATATGTTGCGACGCAGTAGCTGACCCGTCGCCTAGCTCAAGAAGTGATTGGCTGACAGTCCACTATAACGGCAGGAGCATTTGTACGTGAGAAGAGGTGCTTGTCGTGAAGAATGAGCCGTAGGTACGTTTATGAGTGTAAAATAGACAAACGTTGATTGTGAAAAGACATTCATTGAAGTAGTGTTTTTTGCGTCGTTGTCTCTCCAAGGTGCGAGAGAGTAATTCAAATGGTCAGGGCGCGCGCCACGAGCCGAGAGGGGCTGGGAACAGTAAAAGTTGGTTGGCATTTTTTTTCGCCTTCCTAGTAGGGGTGGGGGTGTGTGTAATGGGTCACACTCGCGATCGAGTAATGTCGGTTTCAGATGTAGCCGGAAGATGAATTGTGTTATAGTCTTGGGAAAAGAGACTGCACAAACAAATTAAATGTAATATGGTTCCTGCTGAAGGGTCTCAGAAAGAGACACGCCGCCGTCGAAGACGATAGTGACCCTATCTTCATAAACAGTGCGCGAAGGAGCAAACGCCCCATATTAAACAAGACCTCTCAACTATATTCTTATTCTTCGCCAATTTAAAGCAGTTTATATTGTAAACATCTTAAAATTACATGTCCATGCAGATTCCCCAATACAGGTTGGATAGTAATTAATGCGAAGAGTAAAGCCATCCTTTGAGAGCGCTTAAGTCTCCCTGGTGTCAGCTGGTCTTATGAAGATGAGGAGTCAGTTTCGTCCTCGGAGGGTTGTGGTCTTCTGTACTGAGACCACTTACCAGGAACAGTATTGATAGTTGTTTTGTTTTTGCCTGGAAGTCTTTTCCAAGACATGCAAAAAACCTTTATGTGGATAAACGAAACCAAATTATGGATGCAGTGAGAATTAAACCCCACCGCCTATATGGAGGCGAAAAAAGTTCAAACTTTTAATTGTTCGCAGGCCCCTCTGTCGGGCGGCGCGCCTCATTTGATAATCCTCCGCCTTGAGAAAAATCGAGTAAAAATATATCATTGAGTCTTTCAAGAAGTTGTTGTTATTTCCAATCTATAACGTATATAGGAGCATCATTTAGAAAGACCCCCTTCAAACGTAAAATTGTATGCGAGTTTATAGAGTGTATTTGAGCAATAACAGTCTAGAGTAGGGAGGGTAGTTGTTCCAACTGTTCCATTTTCCGAAAATGTTTCGTACATGTAAGTATACATAGTATTACGCATAGACATGTCACGCACACAGTAAATGATACCAATAATTAATAGAAAAAGTGTCTTTTGGTAATCTGTTAAAAAACTTTCCAATAAAACACAGCGATTATTTTTCATTTATCGTAGTAAGACAACGGGATGCGGCAGAATACGGATGACGTCATTTCTAAAATAGGATGGAGCGGAGTCCTCGTCATCCTATTTTAGAAATTTCTCTTTATTTATGAGCGATTGCAGGCCGGAAGGCCTCAAATTCGCTCGCGATCGCGTTTGGAGGCCTACAAAGCGAAAATCGGCATTCGCCGCAAAAGTAGTTTGTAACCTACGAGAAATCTGTAGTTGTTTGTTATATGAGGCCCAAAATTCTCGCGCGATCACTGCCGTCTCTAATAAAGAAAAAAAATAGCAAAGCTAGATATAAATAGAAACGATCTTTATGACGTAACCCGCCATCTGATCGGTAGATACTCACGAACACATTCCGGTGAAATACTTTGTTTTTCAAGGTCTTTGCGAGGAGGTGAGGACGCTGGTCGCCATGACAACAGATAAGCGCGCAGGGCGCATGTCTTTCGTATAAGCAGTATGTAGCGCCGCTCGGGCCGCGCAGGGGGGTTGCGCGTCCTCAGTCGGTTGCGAGGTGGAATTGCGAGCTGAACGCGGTGGGCGTCTGCGCGCAAGGCTATCCCTGTGATACTTTCGTAAATTAACGAAATATGAGATTTACGTGGTGGCAATGTCCGGACCCGTGATTAACTGAACTGTGTAGATTTTTGTTGCGGAGTTTTGACTTTTGGCGATAATTCCGTTCGAACCACTGCTATCACGAAATCACCCGGCGATGCCAGGACTAATGCGGACGGGGCGGACGGAATAATGACTCGAAAAATCATCAAATCAGCCCTAATCTAACGACGAAAACGTCGAGATTACAACCCGCTGATCATCATCTCGCTTCTGCGACGTGGTTGACACATTAACTTGACACAATCAAGATAGATCTACGTCAACGCGGATCTCACGGAGAGGAAACTACGATATTTACCACGTGACTGACGACACCGTCGTAACCGTGAGTATCCTGAGGTCCAGTGCTTTTCAGGATAGACCCTTTTTTTTCGAATATTTTAGTTATTTTTGTGATTTTTCGTATTTTCTTCGTACTATTTTTTGCGCTGACGGATATTTCAGCCGGCTCACCTACGCAAACCTCATGCTATTTGAAAATTCTCGCGGCACACTTGTCAAATTTGAGTTCCCTGGGGTTCGGGGAACCTTGTAACCGCGCGTATTGATAACATTCCAGGAAATTTTGATTGACAACAGACATGTTGAAACGTCACAAAACGTCACAAAAATCCTGCTGTCTAATTGGTCATCAGTAAAGTGCAAAATGCCCACGACAACTCGTCGTAATTGCTTATTACCGATACAAGTGGGAAAAAAACCATAAGCCCATGAGTGATATGACAAAAAAAAAAACACGACTGAATATATTTGGATTATCCCCATTCAGTTTTAGGACATTTGTAAAGTTCGCACACACTTCTGTTAAAATGCTTTGATATTCTCAAATAATATACGGCAACATTTTGTGTAATCTTTTCCCCTGAAGACTTTAGCATGAAATTTTCTTCTTTTAGCAACCGTCCTAGCTGATGGATGCACATTCACCCCGGCAGTAGATTTCTGACCACCTCATCACTTTTTATTGGCTTCTGGCAGCTCTTGACTAAGCTTAACTTACTTGTCGGATTTGCTAGATGCAACAATATTAACTCTTTAATTTGTTATACTGCAAAAGAATGATGTCATAGATAACAAAAAACTTAGTGTCATACTCACATACAACTATGATGAGGACACAAATGAAGGCCACCCACTTTCCTGTCGCACACATGATTTAGTTATTCATGAAACACAGATGCACAAATTCTGCTTGGTGTTCCAATGTCTCATTTACTAAACGTGATGCATGTGGGCATGGTGCTTTCTCCATTCCTTCAATCGGCTGGAAAACGTGATGGACACAGTAAGCGTCTTGGTGTACCAATTCATTTTATTTGAAAACTGGAATTAACTTATATAATGCTATAGAAGACATTTTTCCAAATTATACAGCTTGATAATGCCGCCGTGTGTACGTACGTACACGTACATGAGGCGGCGCGCGCGGATTGCACAAAATGCCTACGCGCGTAACCATAGAATTGTGATCTTGCGCATGTCGCGGCATTGCGCATCGATGCATGCACGCGTATAGCGCGCAGAATGCTATGAGCGTCACTTGAGAGATGTATGTTTATGTTATTATGTCAAACTGTTTGAAGAAAAATGAACTATATAAAAGTATTATGACTCTAAAAATAGAAAGAATCAATCAAAGTTTGATTTATTAATAATAAACTAAGTAAGGGTCACTTTTCCAACAAATTGAAGAAGAGGGTGGACCGTACCTGTAAGTTACGTTACCTTGTTACTTTGTACCGTCGAGTAGAGAAAAATGGCTTATGGATATTCAAAACAAATTATTTTTGGCGCGTAAAGTTGGATGCGCGTGTATTGATGACCTCACTGCATGCTCGTCGCCAAGTGCAAATGCATGCATAGAAACAATGTTTCTGCATCTGAGCAAGGTATTCTCGGCCAATGGATGTATAACGTTAGAATTAATTATCAAAGATAATCATGAGTTGTAATTATCATGGTATCAAAATCAGGAAGACTAATTTCAATTCTGATGGTAATCATCGCAGAAATGTTCAATCTTGGAGAAGCTATAAATGGTAAGTGGCGTTATTCTTTCCCTTTGTTTCTGTTAAACCTGAGCGTCAGCGCAATTCAACTACTGCAGCTAACCGTAAACGTAATGTCCCAAAGAGAAAAGTGTCATCATCTTAATCTTCATCGTTATCATTATCAATATCAATTATCATCATCATCATTGTTATCATCACCATCATCAACATCATCATCATCATCATCTTCATCGTTATCATTATCAATATCATCATCATCATCATCATCATCATCATCATCATCATCATCATCATCATCATCACCATCATCACGATGCAGGTAGGCGCATCCCGTGAATATCGATGTCTAATATTATATCAAGATGATACTCGTGACTATACCGGCATTATGCACCGGAGTTGGCACAGGATGAAATATTTTCCCGTAAATCATCCAGTCAATTTCTTCTAATTGTCCACAAACTGATCATTATTCATTAATCATTGACATGATCTAAGCAACTCCAATCTCTTAACCTTGACAAAAACAATGCTTCCTGAGTGATAGTTTTCCTATTCTGCCCCCCCCCATGACAAAAGGGCGTAACTGACATTTTTTTTCTTCAAAATTGAGTTATATAGTGTAGGGTACTCAGTACATCATGTTAAACATGCAGAACAAAAAGATATTAATTTGAAGTGTCCTTTGTTTCATATTCCACTTGTTAAAATTACACTGAATAGGGCTTAAAGGCTTTGAACAAAATACATTTTGCTCAATCTCCAAAACACCAAAATGTCAGTTATGCCCTTTTGTCATGGGGGGGGGGTGGCAGTATTCTATTCTGCTCGTAGAATAATACAGGCAGGACCTTCGTAATATTCTAATAATTTTATGATCCTATGACGATTTCAGTTTTCTATATTCTACAAGGACTAATTCCGTGTTCTCCAGTATTGAGTCAAACTTAAATGTCGTGTAACGTGTGTGTGTATGTGTGTGTGTGTGTGTGTGTGTGTGTTGGGGGGGGGGGGGGTCAAGGCCGTATCACAATCATATTGACATGTTATCACGGTTCGTGCCTTACGTTATCACATAACAGACAGTGCTCGAAGAAGTGCGTCTAACGAGTTTTCATTTCATTCTGTAGATCTGGTTTGAGAACAGTTTCACTTTGTTTTGTACATTTTCTTTTTGTTGATATGTTTTCAGTGAAATACTTCCTGTACTTCATATATGCATCTATAGAAAACGTCTTTGACTTGTTATTTGTTCTATCGATTTTGTGATGTTCATTTGAGAAATACAAAATAACATTAACTGAACCGAGACTGAAATACTTCATTTTTGTCTAACCTACTGGAAATTCTAAGTTTCCTGCATTCTGTTTGTTTTCAATGATACTTTTCCATTTGTTGGTACCTAAAATTGTGGCCGTATTCATACGATACTTCAATCGGAAAATAACGGAAATTTCCAAACAACGCTTATGCAGTCATATAACAGACAGGTAATAAAAGATTGGAACAGTTTGCCAGAAAATATAGTTGTCTTGACAACAACAGACAAATTCAGAAAATATATATTGGCAAGCATTGGTAGGGCATCGCTTTATTCTCCCTTGACTTCACTCCTGTGCATGCCCTGCTAAGTAAATTAGCCTACAGGTTAAACCCAGAAGCAGTGACCATACAGGCCAACGCCTTCTTCCCGTACCAGATGATGATTACGATGGTGATGATGATGATGATGATGATGATGATGATGATGATGACGACGACGACAATGACGACGACGACGACGACGACGATGATGATGATGATGATGAGTTTCATCTTTTTTTCGAAATTGTTTTACATTGTTTTTCAGACCCCTATTCTGAAGAATGTCATCGATTAGGGCTGGACTGTCCCGACCATTCGGCTTGCATCCCGGTCGAATTCACGGTAGATAGCTACCACTGTAAGTGTGCAGCGGGCTGGAGCGGGGATGGAACAAACTATTGTGAACGTGAGTGGTTGAAAGGCAAACTTTAACAACAATGTTTCAAGTTTGAAAAATTTCTGAGCTACATAATCCTTCATGCTATGTATTTATGTCTCTGATAAGGTTACAAAATAAAGCAGTGAAAATATATATTTCAAAACGATCATTAAGTGAAGTTAAAAAGTTAAATTGAATTTGAATGATCGGCCATTCCAGTTTTCCCCAAAGATTGCTGTCCCATAGACTTTTTTTTCCGCCGGCGATTAAGTCATTTGCTGATATTCATCTGTGTATTTTTGCTAGTGACACCATGACTGTTTATTTGTCCATTTGAACGAGGCCATGAGGTCATATGTCAAAGTTTGACAATTATTAAAATAGTGTTTCCACAAAAATACATATTTCCAAGATGTACAAAGTAACAATATTCATTTTTCAAACGCTGTACAAGTAATCTATTACAAACATTTTATTTCAACAGTTATATGAGTAATAGCATAATACAATTGAAAAAAAAATGTTAAAATATTTGACATTGTAAGTTTTGTAAATACAGTAGACCTAACTGAAAATCGAAAGGATATTTTTTTTAATCTGTCTTTGTCAGCTCCGGAAACCTATCTCTTCATCTCCAGTGATGTATTATGCAATCAAACCAAGCTGAACACGTGCTTCATGACGTCACAATATGGACGTCCAATACGCATGGCTGTTGAGCCTCGTGGACACGTCGACTCTTTCAATTGGAAAATCAACTGGTATAAAGTCTACCAAGGTCTACCGCCATTATTTCACAGGTAAGAAATCTTGCCTGCGTTCACATTATATTTTCACCGCATTTCTGTTGGCATTCATTTTTGGGTGAAATAATTTCACAATTTGATATTTTGGGTCCCCATATTGACGGCTTATGTGCATCATGCGATTAACAGAACGTTTTCACAATAATATGTCAATGATTAGAATATAAGTAATAAACTGAAAACAACTTCAAAATAAATCTTAATCAAGCTCCTTTTTGAACAATCTATAAGGTAAAGAAAAATGTAATATGTTTTTCGTATAACGTAACTTATTTCAGCTTAGAAATTTATCCTGTGATACTTTTACTTTTTCAGAACACACGTTTACGTTTTTTTTCCCGAAATTGCAATTCGCTCTCCATCTTCTTCATATCTACCCTTTCATGCTCATGGTCTTTTCCTAATTGTTTATTTAAGATGAACGGAATACAAATAAAATTTAAAACACAAATTAACGAAATCTGTATTTTTAGGGTACACTGTACAAAATACTTAACACATTTATAAACACTTTTCTGTAACACTTTGCAAACACTTGAACACATTTATCTCGAAATCATAAACACGTTTAGTTAGAAATTCTGTGTATCAGCTATACGATATTAAAAGTTCGTGTTTATTTCTGGAACACTTCGTAAACGGCTGGACACGTTAATATGAAATCATGAACATGTTTAAATGTTTAGGTATTGAAAATCATAAACGCGTCAGCAAACATTTTTATGAGCACCTCAATACTTAAGTGCATCTTCACATAAATATTTTTGACGAGTTTTTAATTTTTAACACCTAAAATCGTAAACGTGTTTATGAAACGTGTTCAAATGTTTATGAAGTATTCCAGAAATAAAAACGAACTTTAAATATCATAAAGGTGGCACACATAATTTCTAACTAAACGTGTTTATGACTTCCAGATAAACGTGTTCAACTGTTTATAAAGTCTTACAGAAAAGTGTTTATAAAAGAGTTTAACATTTTTACAGTGTAATAAAAACAATTTTTATGCTGTATCCACGCAAGCGTAGTGCCCCCTTTCACGAAGAATGTTTTTTTTTCGTTTTCCTTCAAGTTTCCGAGAGAAATTGACTTTCACTGACAATCTGGAAGAGAGAATGCATCTAGACCCCACCCACGCGGTGTTGACGATCTCTTCGATCGCAGAAGACGACTTCTACCCAAATCGATATATCGCTGAAGTCCACGATGACACCGATGTTGATACAATTGGCCAATCGACAACTAGAAGAGAGGGCGCCCCAATAGACATTTTTGACATCAAAGAAGACGAATGGTTGAATCCATCCGTCAGGCGAGTTTATTTCGTCATCGAATCAGATATTCTTGGTAAGATTCACGATTTTATATCTTATTTTTTTAAACTACCATCTGACCATTTGGTTATATTATCCTGATCGGAAAAAAAAAATCACGAATCTTTTTTTCTTCACGTGTCGTATTGCAATTATCATTGTTACACGTTCAAGCGTTTGCTCTTTTAAATCACGTTCATTATTTTGGTAAAATGTATTTTTCGACCAAAGCTTATTTTCTGCCTATCCCGTGTTGATAATCCTGACGACGCCATTTGCCTCATACGCACAAGAAAAGTGCGAAGATTGCTATAGATAATTTGCATATTTGCTGTCACTTCTTTATATTTGTCGTCACCTTTCATCCATAATCTCACGATAAAGTCATAATTTGATTTGATTTAAAGTCTATAATCCTGTTATTGTTAGGAGCAAAGCAGGTTAGATATTTGCAACAGTAAAAACTATAACCTAATGTTGTAGTACTCATACTCGGTACTCGTACTGGAGTACTACTCGAGTACCGTTTCAGAGTACTCGTACTGGTGCTCGTATTCTCTAACGTTCAAGTACTCCTGCTTGTACTCCAGATACAAAATACTGGAACTCGAAAAATTGTAGTTGAGCATCGAAGAACTCGAATTGTCTTTGTACTCGTCGGTCAAAGTACTCTGGAAAAACTACTCGACTGCAACACTGCTATAACCCAACATTTCCTTTTAATATTAAACTAGAGTGCGATGTGAATTGTCACCACAATTTTAAAGCCACAGTTTAACATTGACCACGGTTTGAAATATCTGAGCTACATAATCCCCCATGCTCTAAATGTCTTTGATAATGTCTAAAAATGAAGCCCGGCCTGAAAAGATGCACTTCAAAGTGATCATTAGGTGCTTTAAAAGAGTGAAAATCTAGAGTAATTCAATGTGCCCTTCTCCAGACCTTGTCTTTTTTCTAACATAGACTACTGTATTTCTAGTCTGACTAATTTGTACCCGGGAGGAGTACTAATTGTTTAGCCATGCATACCATGCCAGTGGCACCATAAAATTCCAAATTTGTGTGTGCCAGGATGTTTACTTATCAATTTAAGCACTCTTATGTAGCTCAGATATCAAAGTTTGACAGTTTTTTAAGTTGCAGTTCCACAATGTTAGCCTTTATGTTTAATGCTTCTTCTGTTCTTTCGAGAAGTAAGTATATAATCTTTTTTTGCCCTGCTTCGTTCAATATTAGAACTCGAACCTTTTCTACCTGGAAGCATCGACGCCCACGTGGATATGAGGCAATATTCACCCATGCCCGACGGAGACCTGCACTTCCGATGGGCGAGTGAGGGCGCCATCGATAATTTGGGCAGGAAAGACCACATTTTCCTCGACGAAAATGACGCGGAACTCGACGTTAATAACATGGACGAAAATCAAATCGAGAAGGTTTTACGAGGAATGGCGTTCGGCCAAAATGGTCGAGTCCCAGGGAGGGTAATGGTGGCGTCGAAGCGATTTAAATTGAAAGAGGGTAAGACGTTCTATTTCTCTTTGTTTGATTGTTTATTTTTTCAAACTACCCCACCTACGATAATCTTTCCTATTTTAGCTTTTAGAGAGTGATACACGAGTATCACGCATACAGGTGTTTAATTCATTAAGAATTAACCAGCGTAATTTGTATTTATACATATCGATATTAATTGATTAATGCATTAAGTATTTAAAAACTCATTTGTTTCTTACCATTTCTTTTATTTCACTAATTCGAATAATGATAAGACAAAACTTAAAAACCTTGTGTTCTGTTTGTAAGATGTATACGGCATAATTACGTTTATACCATTTACAAATCGATATTACCGAGAAGAATAATTAATACAGTAGTAAATGAGTAGGATTGTGTCTAAGTGATAATAAGTTTCTTCTCTGTAGATGGGAAATGTGGTTGTATTCCAGATGGACACAGTAGTAGTAATCTATGACAATCATGTTAATTTGTTCGCCAATAAATGTAGTCTACTATCAAAATATTAACTTTATAGTAACGAGGGATTCTTGTTTTTTTTTCTACCCCAATCTATGAAAAGACATTTATTCAAAATGTTTATTCAAAATGCCTATTTTTTTCACCCTGGATTCACTCCTCAAAAGAGTAAATTTTTAATAGCTCGATTCTACAAAACATGATTCTACAAAGACAATGTCATCTTAACCGAATATCTCGTTTAACTTTTATTTTGAATCAGGTATACTAGGGCAAGTTTCTACTGTGAAAATTTCAGTCATACATTTCCTCTTTGTTGTACAGTTATTATAACTAAATGCTGTGACAGTGAAATCTTTTGTGTAGCTTTCTATTGTATCAATTTCTATCAGGGCACGAGATTAATTCAATACTGGTAAATCAATACCTGTTTTTCCTCAAATAAACAAGCTCAAGACAAATCCTTCCAGTCTGAATATACACTCTATCCAGTTGATAATGTCGTTCTTGAGGATTTTTTTTTATATTCTCCTAATAATGTGACTGCCTTTAATGTTTCGTATTGTTTTCAGACGAAAGCCGAACGTGCGTAGGAACCTTTTCACAACGTATTTGCACCTGCCGACCTGGTTATACACTCAATGGCACCGATTGCGTAGGCAAGTTCCTTCGATTGATCGGAAATGTGGATGAAACTACCCCACCTTCGATAACGTTTCGCCATTCGGCCGGCGCGTTACTCGGACTCGTATGCACTGCGGATATAATCTCTAAAACTAAGTTCTTTTGTGATGAAACATACATGAAACTGACTTGTTTATCTAATAATAAAAGAGTTGCATGATTGAAAATATTGTGTAGTCGAACACAATAATACGTCTGAGCACAAAAGCCATGGCGACATTTTACCCTTCATCAAATCAACCCCTCCCTGGTTGCCCCGCATTCATATTACATATCGTAATCTTTTTCTTTATTTTTTCAAGTAATCAAGCGCTCCTAGTAATGATATTGGCTCTTTGGAAGCACTGCGAATCGGAAGTAGCCGCTTCCCTGTCAAAGTAGCAGTTCGCTTAAATAAGTTAGTTCGTTCAATTTGCTGACGTCATTGGGCACTCGATTCCAGGAAATTGAACGCAGTGTATATTTTCAGGATCACTAAACGGGCACTTAATTGAGGCATATTTTTAGCCATCATATCCTCTTTGTGCTGGGTCAGAAACCTTTACGGAACGTTTACGAATTGCTATCAGCAGTACCCAAAAAACGTAGTTTGTCGACCTTTTCGTAAAGAGGCAGCGAGATTTGTTGCTAAAGTAATGCATTGTTTATCTTTATTAAGTTGAGCGCAGAGATACATGTATCGCCAATCAACTTTTTTTAAATTGAAATAAGAGTTATTAGTTTTTCTTGAAAGAATTTTGGTTTAAAGTATTTACCGATATGTTCTGATTGTTTGTGTCACGCGCAAATAAAGCAGCTATCTTTGTTAATCAATGGCGTCTATCTTTCTATCTATCTTTCTATCTATCTATCTATCTATCTATCTATCTATCTATCTATCTATCTATCTATCTATCTATTGTTACAAAAACACAGTTCAGCACACGTGCTTAATTTCTAGTGACTGACACGTTATCCTGACAAAAGTAACTTTGACATTTTTTCCCTTTCTCTCTCTTTTAAAAGCTCACATTTTTTTGTCCTCGGGTCAGAAACGTATCGTTAACAAATTATGACCTCGATTTGGGGGGGGGGGGTGTAGGTCGAAAACGAAATACACACACACACACACACA
>JZLH01S0555422.1:39416-53091 GCA_001188425.1 Eucidaris tribuloides
TCGGAAACGGGCATGACTGCACGGGTAGGTAAAACTTGTTTGATGTTTCATAGTACAAGTAGGCAGTTCGCAGTTAGTAGATGTCTCAAATGGGCTGTTCGATATTTGCTCCGGCGACAATTGATCCGACGATTATTTCATGCACTAACCCGGACCTCAACCCTAACCCTAACTCCAAACCCTAACCCTAACCAAAACACTAACCCTAACCCTATTCTGAACTGGGAACCAAATGGCAAGCCTACCCTAACTCTTTGTCTTCTGAGATATTTTCGCCGGAGCAACTGTCGCCGGAGCAAATTTCGGATCACTCTCGAATGACCACCATGACTGGCACCACCGGGAAGGGGAGGGGGGGGGAAGAGAGACAGAGGGGGGCGGCTGCCCCCTAAAATTGTCAAAATTCAGAAAATCATGGGGTGTTCGCAGTAAAATTCATGAAATTTAGATCCTTTTGATATTATGGATTTTGCCCTCCCTCAGATTTTACTCTGGCGGCGCCCCTGCCCCATGATGTCGTAGAAGTTTTGTTTGAAGAACAGGAGTAGGTCTTAATGAGGTCTTCCAGAGCAACCATTCGCTTAGAGATTGAGGGCTGTATTACAAAGGCGTTGATCCTGGGTGGGGGGGGGGGGGCTGTCGCTTCCCCCAATAAAAATATGGGAGGGGGGGGGGCAAAACATATCAATATATGGCAGTTTGGGCACACAAACCAATGATCTTAACATAAAAATACTACTAAACATACATAATTAAAAATTTTGCGGGAAAGTTTCATATGACAAATTTTTCTTACTCCGTCTCCCATCCGAAAAATTGGATCGATGCCCCAGGCCTGCTGTTTAAGCAACTTTTGTTTCTTTTTACAGAAAGAATAGTCTGCTTCTATTGAAAGCAACTTGCTATCAGCATGGAATTGCCTGAAGTCCTCGCACTCTCCAAACTCTGAAGTAAAATTTTGCTGGTCACATTTCAACAATATTTGATACGCCCATGTACATTGAGTTATACACCGGCCACGAGCCAGCGCGGTGGCTACATTTTTTAGGTCATCATCCGATTTACGTTCAATTCGCTAGATGAGGTAGGGCGAGCCGCGCCTTTCTGACTCTCTTTCTATTACGGAATGACTATGATTGATGGCCAAACCCCCTTGTCCACGATCTATGCCCGGGAGTCGGTTTGTAAACCAGATTGTAGATGAAAGTGAATTTGACCTCTCAGGACAATTACTGATAAGTAAACGAATAATTCCTGAAAATTTAGATTAGAGGTTTAAAGTGCCACGTTCGTCCATCAAGCAATTGACTTTACTTTTATTCCTAGAACACTGAAGTTGATGAACCGTGACAACACGTGACTTAAGTTACTTAAGGGACGGAAAAAAATGGATTCAACAAAATGAAAGGAAATAGGTCAGACTAAGCTGCTTTAAGTTTTTCCTCAGATATTTTCGTCTCCGGGAATATAAATGATGTATTAGGATGTAGATTGTGTGCGCGTTTCTTTATACGGCTGATAGATGGATTGTTAGAAATGATTATTCAGATATGAGTTTACACGAACCATATTTCAAAAGTTCGTCCACGAACGCTCCGATGCGCATTTATTTTTTCCAGAACATAATCGCCAATGAAGACGCACTAAGATTGCTTTTTAATAAACAATAAAAACAAAACAATAAAAGATTTACGAAAGTTTGCTTGACCTTTTATTTCCTTTTGCAAACATATGGCGTGTTTCGTATAAAATAGGTTGAGGATTAAAAACTGTTTTGTTGATAACAGTCTACAGATTGGGACGCGACGGCCCAAATATGTCATTTTTCCGGTGAATTTGTTCTGGGATTGACGTACAAATGCATTACGTTATCAAAAGGGATTCGGCATTTCGTATCAAACTACCTATATATAAGCGACAAATTTAAAATGACAAACATATTCCAGAAAAAAAGTAATCTAGAAGCCCCAGCTCTAATCTTTCAAAATATTCATTATGGTTACATTTTGTTTTATAGATTAAAGACACTAACATGGTGGAAGACCCGTTTAAAAAAATTGTCAAACTTTGCTATCTTATACATCTGACAGTGTTTGAATGGGCAAATAAACACCCTAGAACACAAAAGTTCAAACAGCTATGCTGTCACTTGTAAAATATGTACAAATAAAAATTGACACATGAATTATTCCCCCCGATGGAAATTCTGCAACCCAGCAGTCTATGGGGGAAAACCTGGAATGACCTCTCAATGATTTTTACTTTATCAAAGCACTTAATGATCATTTTGAACAGTATTTTTTCAGGGCTTAATTTTGAGACCTGATCAAAGACACTAGTAGTATGGGAAATCATTAGCTCACATTTTTTCAAATGGAAATATTGTTATACTATGCCTTAAAGTTTATTCCTCTCTTTCCCCCTCATTTTGTAGAAATCAGTGAGTGGATGCCATGGGCACCCTGGTCACCGTGCATACAATCTTGCGGCGATTCAACACGCATGCGCACTCGAGAATGTACCCATCCCGAGAGTGGTATGATTTGCTACGGTCCCCCAACGGAAGAGGGCGTCTGTACCGATAACCCACCTTGTCCAGGTAAATTAAAAACCCCCTGTGTATATTCTCACCCCTACTTACCGTATAGACATGTGCGGTTTCAAAAACGTGACGTACGCCATAGCTGGGGGGGGGGGGGGCTTCTAGAGCACAACAAAAGATGATGCAATAACACAGGTTTACAGGTGTTCCGAAACTAAAGAAATGTTTGGATGTAGGTATTCATCTCTTGTTATACACTTGGAAGCCCCCCAGGTATGGATGATGAAGTGATATTTGTTCTCAAAACGGAATAGATCTATAACCTAGATGTTAACATATCATGTAAACATTGTTTGTTAATTGGGATCCTGTGTATGGAGCCGGGGGGGGGGGAGAGGTCAAACATGGAGGAATAAGAGCACGATAAACATAACTATGTTGGTTATTATGAAGGGGAACTTTCCGAACCCCCACACTTGTCATGAAGTCCCAAACGGTAAGACCCCCCCCCCACCGCCCACCAACGTAGTGTGTACGGTATATTGGAAAAGCAAAATGACAATAGAGAGGCTCCCAGGTGAGTAAAGCCCCCCCTCCCATCACCCCTACCCAATTCAGTTAAACTTTCTGCGGATAGATGTTTAGTTATCACGATAGGTCGACAGGTGCAGATGTCATTTAAATCCACGTGGATTGAGCATTAATAGTTAATACGGGTTTAGATTCAGGATATCGGAGGTTGGGAGTTACAGGGATGTTTTACAATCCACAGACATACTATATTACATCACAGCACACAATAGGCAATCTTTTCTGATTGGCTAACTCACAACACAACAAAATGGCAAAGATTATCGTCTACTCTCGTAATGGCGGACTGGCTGATTATGCCAAAATCCTAGGGGGCCTACACTCAACGGCGGCGTCTCTAGCTTATTTTAGTCTGTTACACCAATAAATGATTTTATCCACCCAGTGGAATATTCGGCGACCAACACGATATTTTGCCATGAATTCTGCAATCCACCACCAGGCACATCAAATAATATAGTACATCTGTGAGATATTCAGTATGTACTCCCATACCCCCATCCTAATCCCCATTGTGCCAGTCCCTAATTCTCCAGTGCCAGGCTTAATTGGTGATTGTACAATAGATATGCAAATTTGCTCCGATAACAACATTACTATTTGTTAATAATATTAATTTTCGCACACCTCACACTTTACTTAATGCTTTCCAGTGTTTACACCTTCTTTCTATTTCCAGTACAAGATACTAATAATAGCATTTAGTTAAGGTACTTAACTGCCGAAAAGAAAATTTCTTAACATAATTTAATCCAGTTAAGACGTCGAATTTTTTTTACAGTGTTTGATTGAAAGGAAAAAAGTAATTTGCACAGAGTTTCTCCTGTTTTGTTGTTTCAACCATACTTTCTTAGGCTTTCTGATTTTTTATGCAGAACAATATATTACGTAGTCCGACACAAACTTCTGCTAGGTTTTTGTTTACTTTGCTTAGTTTGTTTAGTCAATAAGTATGGTTTTGTGGTGCGTCAATAACACATTCATTTTAAACCTTTGCAGCATTAAGCTTTATTCTACGTGGTGTATGTATGCATCAATCCGATTAAGGAAAAAAAACGTTTTACAAAACAAATTTCATTCTTGAGTGTTTTTATGATTAAACTTCTTTACTGACGGTTAATACTACTTCATAACACACCTAAATAAAATTGTGAATGCAGCTATAATCATCGGAGACTTTTGCACTATTTTCATATCGGGAAACGCACACACCTCAAAAGCCCATAGCGAGCGTTTGTAAAACCACACAATAATATCTTAATAAATCCGCTTAAAAAACTTATCACGGTAAAAAGAATTTATTGAATCAAATCAACTCAGAAATCCCCAAGATAATTTGTCTGGTTTGTGTGGTTATGAGACGTAATAACCCATAATCTGTAATTTCCCGCTTCAATATTTCGCTTCACTGCCACAAGAAAGAATAGCCGCATACAAAGAATACAATAAAAGCTTATAAATTATTATTTGCGCGTTTGCATCATGCGCGACTTTCTCGATGAGGGTTAAGATAGTTCATTTTCAACTCCTTTTGTTCGGAATTATTTTTATGACGTTCTAGCAATCTTAAATCACACGTGGTTTGCCTTTTTTGTGTGTATTTATAACTCTTTTCGCCGTTTCATCAGCGTTTCCGTTTTTGTTCAGTCACGAATTCCCTATGATTTAACTCGTGTATAATACTTAACATCGTGGGGTGACACCTTTGTCGTTTGTGAAATACAATGTTGGGAGAGCTATCAATCACGGATACATTCCAGTGGAGACGCCCCTCCACACACGTTTAAAGTACCATGACCCATTCACATCTGAACTAGCACATCAGCTACGAGGCTCTGCTTCCTACCAGTTTCGCAGCTGATGGCGTAGAGGGCGGTAAATCAGCAACTCAACAGTGTTTTTAAATGTGTTCTCGGGAGATTTGCACATGCCGTGCTAATGCGTTGAAAGGAGCTTAACGAAGTAATGTCATGAAATCAGTTTAGCATGCGAACATTAGTTGTCGCTTTTGGCACCTATCACGTATACTATTAAAGGCGAGGAATTGCATTTGCACCCTGCCCGCACTACAGCAAAACATTACTCATGCCCCTAGGCTATTAATGGAGGACAGGTCTAAGGAAGCTGAAAACTAGTAATAACTTGAATTAAAACACCAAAAAACAATTGCCAGCAAATCTCTCATTGCACGTACATACTAGACTGCAAGTATAATTTTGATGAAGTCTAAATTAAGCCCCCCAATGAAGAAGAAAAAGAAAAAAGGACCTCCGCTATTCATAGCAAATCAACCGACGACTTTCAGACCAATGGGAGGGGAAGGGGAGTTACCACCCCCACAACCCCGCGAGCGACGCCCCTGAGAGTGCATTTCCCAAATGTTCGACCCACTGGCTGTACACGCCAGTGTATTGCTCCAAAGCAAGGCGATATTCAGTGAAAACAACTCCACTACGTCTACATCTAACCCAGACGAAATTAACACCCTTATTTCTTCCAGTTAAAGTGACCCCGAATAACCGAGTTACTTTAACTTGAATTGATTTTTATTATCAGTCAAATTATTAATTAATTATTCCGAGTCAAATTAATTCGGAAATCTGAGTCACTTTAACTCGGAATAGAGTAGACTCCCAGCTGACACCATTGCAAGTCTAATTTGACTCCGCAAAAATACGAGTAAATTTATCCCGTCTTCAAAGACAAGCATATCGCTCCAAATTGAAATACAGTTAATATTTGATCGATGTTCTATACAGGAAGGAGTACTTACCGTGCTCAATTTAAAAAACGAAAAAAAAACACTCATAAAAAGGCTACAATTTCAATCAAAACAAAGCAAAACCTAAAAAAGGGGTATACATCCAAAATGATATATTTCGAAAATTATTCCCAAACCCACGTGTTATGAAATCGGTCTGTTCACCGAAGTAGATATGGCGCGCCGGTGGTTCGTAAGAGCCCTAATCTTGCCGGCCCATCTCGGGGGAACTCTGATCGATCGCATTTCGGGATGACGTTGGAACGTGATGGAAGGCCCCCGGTAAATAAAGAGAAAACATCATATTCCGTGGAAGAATTTTTATATAAATATATATTTATTTATATTTCGAAATGAATTCTTCATGTGCTGGTATTTTTGTTTTGTTGTTTATGAGGCAAAATAAATACGAATCGACAATGTCAAGAAGTATTTCCGATCGAATATTACTAGATGATTTCAAAAATAGGGAAGAAAAGTAACAAAAAGGGTTTGTCAAAGAATGTTGTATTGTTTCTGATGGCCATATTTAGAAACATGTTTAACCCATTGAAGACTAGACACGAGATATCTCACCACGAGGTCTATGGGAAATGCGTCTTAAAGCAAAATCAAACCTTCCTCAACAGGTTAAATGATCTAAGAATAAGGTTTTGAATTCCCGAAAAGTTCAAGATGAAATGCAAAGACCAGCCCTGTCTTTTCACGAGCAACAGAGATAGAGCTACCACTCTAATTTCCGCGGAGTAAAATTTGACTCCAAATGGAGTCTGATGGGAGCCTATACACTCCATTCCGAGTTAAAGAGAGTTGGATTTCCGATTTCATTTGACTACGATCGGGAATGGTGTTGTGTCTGCTGAGAATCAAATCAATTTGTTTTAAAGTAACTCTGAAATCCGAGTTACATTAACACGGATTATAGTAGACCCAGCTGACTCCATTTCGAGTAGTCATATATCACATCACATGATATTTAATTTTATGAAAATCATGCTTAATTTGAAAGTTATTTTTCAGATGTTACTGAATATACATACCCTTTTACAAACTTAAACTTGATACAGGAGTAAATGTGTGTGTGTGTGTGTGTGTGTGTGTGTGTGTGTGTGTGTGTGTGTGTGTCTTAACTCCTCACACAATTATCATGAATAATGGTTGTGAATACACACCTTTGAAGTTTAAAGTGTAATTCATCATGAATGATTAATAAAACTCTCGTCTACTCCGGTACTTGTACAAGATGCACACACCCACACACACCCTTTTACTTCCGTATGACGTTTTAGTTTTGTACAGGGGGTTGGACATTGAGCTAATCTGAAACCTAACTTCAAAATTAAGCCTGAATTTCATAAAAGTGATTATTTAAATCACCTCGAGCAAAATGGCACAATATTCAGCTATATCCCATATTCAATTTCAGAATTATCTGATGTATAGTTTGAGTTATCAAAGATCAAACGTGACGCTTCACGTGACCAACAACCTTATCAAGGACATTCCAAACTGAAATACTGCTCAGACCTGTTTGTTGCGTCAATCTCGGCACGTATTCATCTCAAAATATTTTGTTTACATACGTGATATTGTCTGAAAAATCGTTTTAGAATAAAGCCAGGAGTCAAGGTTACTCGCGTAGACGTCAAGATAACTTGGTTATCGTGTTTGTTTTTAATGGACAAGCCCCATTGTTCATATATCATCTCACTGCCAATAAGGCATGTTCCCCTCTGAACGTATTATCCTATAGTCCCATAAATTGGTTGTGAAGAATAGCGTTGCACTTTCCTTTGTTCACGTAGCGGTGATACGACCGCAAGCCGGACAACTATCAATTTACTACATCTATTTCATGATTGAATGAAAGAGATTGTCTGGAAAACATATGCTAACAGCTTTCATTCATTGTGCACAGTGCACAAAACGCCTTTTGTGATAACACATGAAGAGAGAGGATTTCTCTGAAATGATATCGGTGGAATTGTCAGAATAATAGTTCTGAGATAAACAAAACACCCTTTTATAGCAAGACTAACAATTGTTTGTGCATACAAACTAGAATATAAAAAAGGATCTGTTTACTTCCCGTAATTTGCGTTAACTGCGTCTCCATTTGTATAACGCAGACATACATTTTTATTTAATGATTGCAAAATGAAGAAACCTTTCATATTATGCAATTGGTTTCGAGGCCATCAAAGATAAAAGGGTAATACAGGCCTAAAGGAACCCATGTATCAACTTCATCTTGTTTTTATTTTCAACTTACAAAGTAGAAATATCGATGTAAATTTGAAACAATTGGGACGATTAATAAAAAAAAAGTTATATGCAAGAATCAAGAAAGTTTAGACCCTTAAAGATTGTGTCAGGGATGTGCAAGTCCAGCATTACTTCTCTTCATTATCAATACCAAACGGTAGTTTAGTACTTACAAATGGTGTGTTGAAAGTTTGAGATCCATACGTCATGAATTTGTTATTTTATGAGAAAAACTAATAACGACATGTTACCAGAATGTTGTTCTTTCCATGAGTTTCAATTTTGCTCAAACTGCGAATCGCGGTTATTGTGTAACGTCGCAAGATCAGCGGAGCGCTCTGATTGGTTAAACGGCTAACCTCCGCACGACCGTTGGCACGGGCACGTTTGACGTCGCGGATTTTTTGAAAATGCTTCTGAGTAATTTGAAAAAGGATGAAGTTTAACCGTCCAGATTTTCACCAAAACTCAATATTTTACCCCAAGTCTCTATGAGAGGTGTTTATTTATATTAATCTTCACATTGGACATGTTGGATATGATTTCAGCTGATTTCATTCATTTAGATGTTTTTTGACGTGCAAATCAATGACACAATCTTTAATATCACTGGAAAAATGCAAACCACTTAATACTTTTTAAACACTTGAACACGTTTATCTGGAAATCATAACCAATTTTAGTTAGAAATTCTGTGTCTCACCTATGATACAAAAAGTTCGTGATTATTTATGGAACACTTCGGACACTTGAACACGTTTCATAAACGAGTCAACAAACACTTTTGTGAAGATGTAAACACTGAAGTGTTTAGGTGTTCATAAAAATGTTTGTTGGCGCGTTTATGATTTTCAACACGTAAACACCAAAAACTAAAGAGATTGCAGTATTCCATTACACGACCAAGGCAGTATTCTTTGCATGATGGGAAACGGTTGTGTAACTTCTCAGGGGTGGATCCAACATTTTCTGGGTGAGTCTTGATCATAAGTTTTTGGACCCTATCACATCGAAATAAGTGCAAGATGTGTTGAAAATGTATCTGATCAATGCTTTTTGATTGATGTCATTGTGAAAAGATCTTCGAAAAAATGTCTTTGGACAAAATATGGACCCTTTGAAATGGGAGGGGGGGGGGGTTCGGTACAACCCCTCCGACCATCCCCCCTTGCATACATATATGCTTCTTAATCATTCGTTTCATAAGAGGGCCATTATGCCTCGACTGTGAGACTTTAAACTCCGATTTTTGTCTTCTTTCAGTGAATGGTGGTTGGTCAGAGTGGACCACGTGGACACCGTGTACGGCCTCATGTGACGGTCGTAGGCAGCGGGTACGGGCGTGTGACAGACCCACTCCGGCTTACGGCGGGAAGTACTGCGACGGGGACATGTATACTGTGGATGTGTGTGGGGACTTGTCTTGTCCAGGTACGTTTGTAGTATGAAAACAAATGAATAATAAACCATTTTTTTTTACGAATCCAGTTTGTATCACGTTGAGGCACACAAATGCTCAAAAACAGCAAAGAATCAAATTTTGTTTTGAAAATAATTTTGTGCTGGGTGTGTAATGACAAAGTAACAAACATTGTTTTTTCAAGCTGACCAACTTCGTTTTTGTTCTTCTCACGTAGGTCCGGATTGTTTGAAGAACATGGCCTCTTTCGTGTCCATGGAATCATTCACTTGTTTATATATTTTAATATAAAGGAGTAAACACTATATACGTGACATTTCTTCAAATTATACAATTAGAATTTATCTTGAGAATTTTATGAGTCATCACGATCAGACGTTGACGACTTCATTCATGTACTGTAATTTTAATTGTAAATATGCAAATAAAATCGTTGAGATTATAGTTGTTCAGGTGTCCTTTATATTCTTGAAAACTAATACAAAATATGGGTATATATAATGTTTCAATGTAACCAAAGTTAAACGATGAAATTGTTTTTTGATTACAAAGATATCATTGCTCTCTCTAATATTCTATGATATATATATTAAAGACTAAAATAATTGCTGGTAATAATCACTGGGTAGGAAATAAAAGCCTCCTCATAGGCAAACCTGAATATGCTTATCATTTCATATGGACAGTGTTGCAAAATTGGTATCGTATTCTGATGAGTCTTACCCCTTGGCATGCTAGTACTATTATACTACTCTAGCTACATTTACTACTATACTATATTCTATACTATACTAACTACTATACTACTATACTTACTACTACTACTACTACTCTACTACTACTAATACTAATACTAATACTACTACTATACAACTATATTATATACTATCTACTACTACTACTATACTACTATACTACTACTCTCACTAGTGCTGCTACTATACAGCAAAGAATTTATGAATGGAAGACACAACAACACGACCAGCAACAACATGAGCAATGACCATACAGGGGTCTTTACACGAATTTTCCTTACATTATGTATTTAACTGTAAAAGTTAGTTCGTAGTCAATTTGGTTAGGATGTTTCAGGAACATTTGAAATTATTTCAGAATATGAGTCTCAAATGACATTTGTTTAAGCAGCTTATTGTTTTGTTTTATAGCACTCTAAAAACTGAAATGTATCTCACATTTTTAACGCCTAGGATGACAACTTCTGCTGTCGATCTAACCTTTAGTGCTGGATCAGAATACAATGTTTAATCCACCTGATGCAGTTGATATCATCTAGAAGTGTTGTAGAGTGTGGGCACTCATGCCTTTTAAATCATGAATAACATTCGCGTTTTAAGAGTGTTATAGGGTATTCGAGATAGGTTTGAGTTTGTAATATTAAGGAGAGTAACCCACAGCAGAATATCATTTAATGTTGAGTCACTACATGGAATATTTCGAGTTTCCTGTCTCAAGTAAATGTAAAAAGAGAAATTATGGAACCGACGATGATAGCGTTGTGAATAAACGAGTCAAGGAAATGTAATATGCAGGCCAATTAATATAATATAATAATGTGTAATAAAAGTATATTGCAAATGAGGCTTTGTACATTTACTTGAAGATGAATGATGAAATTAAGAAACAAAGTGCGGCAATTGATAATATTCACGTCTTGTATTTGGTAAGGGCCGGTCATTTCTCCTCAATTAATTTTATTTTCTGGAGTCATACGTAGTCGTGTTCAATGCATCTATTTTTCCCTTTTTGTATTCTTCCTTCGAATTAGTAAGTTACACTCATATATATTATATCACTTTATTGAGTACATTTCTCGGATGATAATCTACAAAGTTGGATTTATCAGTTTCGAGATAAACTGTCTTTTAGGTTTCATTCTAACGTGAGAAAACTTTTAGGGTGTTCGACAAACGTACGGTATTTGAGGCTATTGCAGAGTTGGTGAACGTGTCTGCTCATGAATATGATTTTCAATTTTGGGTAGTATATCACATACATTTCATGTTTGGTTTTATGCATTCCGTAGTTGTTTGAGGGGTCCTATACCATCATCGCACTACCAAGATAATTTGCATAAAACATAATGTGTGGAAATAGTACATTCACAAGTTAATTTTGTCGTAGCATTATTTTTGTAACGCTATCCAGCACGGTGTCAAATCATGAATGTATGTCATCATTCATACATAGAGGCTATAGGAAAGCATAAAAAACAACACAAAAAAAAAATAAAAAAAAAAAAAAAAAAGAAAAAAAAAAACAAAAAAAAAGACAATTGCTAAATTTCTATCCTGCTTACTATGATTTAAAAAAAAAATCTTTTGGAGGTCCATAAAGATCCTGTGGATTACGTTTACTACCGTGAACACAATGTTTTTTCTACTAATTCAAATGTTTTGGCTTAAATTAATTTTTGATTCTACTTAGCTTGTAAACATGGTAACTGTTTGTTAATATTTTACTTTTGCACTAGCATGATATATGCAGTTATATTTTATTAAGAATTGGCTGTGACATTTAAAATTTTTGCAAGTTTGATAATCATGTTTTATTTTTAAAGTAATGTGTGTTTTATTTCAAATAATATTAATAAATTTAGCCGTATGCCGCATCAAATTCTCTTCTTCTTAGTTTTGAATGTCTGTAAGGTTGGTTTTTTTGATAGAAGATTTAAGGTTAATTGATCCATTTATCGTGTTACAGAAGCTCATATTTTAATGTATCTTCGTTATTGGTTCTAGGAAAATCATTTTGATTTAGTGGCATATTCCTTGTAACAAAGAGATGCATTCAGTAATTTTGGTCATATTTATTACCAACAGAATGTGAGGTGACTGTATATTGTTGCACTACAAATACTCAAAAAGGCACTACAATTCATTTCTTTTTATAACATCCTGATAAGACTAGTTTCTGTACTGTATCACTTGTTATATCATCGCCTGTAGCGCCAACGCTTCTAATCAGCGTAGACAGATTTACAGAATGAGATGAAATTATGTATATAATACTAAATGTTGATAATCATGTCTTGTCTCGGAATTGATACAGAGAATAGGCCATGGGCGCTGCAAATGTCTATAACGCATACGCTTATTGCTAGTTACTGCTGTGTAACGGTGTAACAAATGCCATTGTTGCTGTATACTACTCTACTAACTTTTATAATGCTGGTACTTATTTTGTTAAACGCAATGATTGTGATTTTCACACAATTGAATATATAAGGGCAACTTTCGGAAGTTATGAAATTTGGGCTCATTTTTCTAATAAGGTGTTATTGCTAATTTAATTTAGAAAAATATAAAAAATGGTGTTTTTTGACCAAATGTGGAGTGAAGATTCAATACCACATAAAAATTTAATGTGGTTTTTATCTTATAAAAATTTAAATCCTCTTTAATATGAACCCCAATTTATGGTAAAGAGGTTTATCTAAATATTTATTTCATATTGACAACCCTAAGGAATTTTTGCAAAAATTAATTGACCTCCTGTGGCCCCAGTGGGTTACTTGGACTGGTCCTTTTAAATTTATCTTTTGACATGTACTAAGACTGATAGAAAAGTGGTGCTTTTATCAAAAAGTGGCCATTTTTCCAGCTTTAGCCGTCTAACCTATTTAACCTATTCGTCTTATGTGTCGCAGGCGGTGTTCGTGGTACCGAAGCAGGATCGGGTCTCGACGCTTCACGTCGACAAACCCTCTGCACCGAACCTCTCGGTGGACTGCTACGCCTCGTCTGTGGGCATCGCACACACGCGACCTCGGCGTATTCGTCACGAGGCAGTGACGGGACTGTTTTAGTTGAGAAGAACAAGAACATTGAGAGGTAGTCTGATTTCAGACGTTTAGATTAACCCATCCCATATATGATAGGAACTAAACTTCAGTGCGTGCTTTGACTACACTAGTATCTTGATGTAGTGAGTGGATGTTGAGGTGGAAAAAATCGATGGTTTGGACCAAGAATAGTGTTGAGAGTAGAATTAAGGCGTTAATTGACTGTTATCACTTGAGAGACAGATGTGGTTAATTGTAAACATTCTACGGATTTAGCCCTCTCACTCACAGAAA
>JZLH01S0555511.1:7310-25795 GCA_001188425.1 Eucidaris tribuloides
TTCCCAAAATCTAATCAATTCATCCTTGCCTAGTGGTCTATCGTTGGTCCAAGTATCATCAAAATCCCTCCAGCGGTACTTCAGTAATCTTGTTCACAAGAAAGTGTGGATGCACGGACCCACGGACGTACGGACGTACGGACGCACGGACGTACGGACGCACGGACGTACGGACGCACGGACGCACGGACGCACGGACGAACGGACGCACGGACGTACGGACGGACAACCCAAAAACATAATGCCTCCGGCTCCCTTACGGGGCGGAGGCATAAAAATGTTTCCAGTTAGAAAACTCTAAGCTACATGATTACCCATGCTACTAGTGTCTTTGATAAGGTCCAAAAATTAAACCCTGAAAAAAGTACAAAAGGTAAAAATCATTGACAGACCATTTCAGTTTCCCCCATAGACTTCTGTTTTGCAGAATTTTCATCAGCTGACAATAATTCAAGTGCCAATTTTTATCAGTATATATTTTACAAACTTGTGACAGCATAACTGTCTAAAATATTGTGTTCTAGGGTGTTTATTTGTCCATTCAAACACTGCCAGATATGTCCGCTAGCATAGTTTGACAAATTTTTTAAATGGGGCTTCTACAATGTACCTCAGTGTCTTTAACAGTGATAATCCAATGGAGATGCTATTCCTCCTGTATTTGAATGTGTATCAAATGTCGCCCACCTTGTCACAGGAGGAATACATGCATCATTCCCTGAATACAATTCTGAGATGTTTAACGAGACTTACACTCACTTCCCGCGACCCCATTTACAGTTTGTCCCAAATTTGTTAGTCAAATGTCAGAACAGACATCAGGTACAGCCTAGTCTGACTTCCAGACCATAATTCAGAAATCATCAGTCAAAACTGCCATCAGCAAGCTTAGTCTGCAGGCACAGACTTTATTTTGGTATTTAGGTTCTAAATCGCCTTGAGCCAAGGCTAATCTTATTGGCCAGAGTCAGGAGCAGCTATAACACAGGGCCTATGGAAGTATTAGTCTTCAGCACAGATTGTTCAGACACTGATTTGTGATTCATGACGGACATGGGTTTGTGCAGGCCTGCTGACTAGATGGGACCCTGCTTCACAAGGCTGTCTGGAAGCCAGACTAGGTACAGCCAAGAACATTTCCATCCATTATACATCACAGGCCAGCTGGTAAACACAGCCTAAAATCCCTTCGTTGCATTATACCATGAACATTAAATAGAACATGATACATGAAGCATTGGAGCAAGTTGAGGGTGGGGCATTCTTTCTTAATCCATTGCATCTCAGATTCTGAGAAACTGTAATTCTCATGGAATTAATACATGGCATACAGTATGTACATTTTATATCCTGTTCATGAAGACGAGTACATTATGTGCTGATGCCATACCAGCTTGCTTACATATAACTTCAATGGGGTACTGACGGTGCACCAGTACACCATAGACACAAATTCCAACATTACTGTATTGACTAAAATAACCTTTTTTCTTGAAACTGAAGAAACATTGAACCAACTAAATGTGCAAAAAAAATAAATAATGTTTTGAGAAAATCATACTTTTCTAGAAGGTTATGCACATAACTATGAAATAATCCAGATTCTGGTTAACAAGTCTGGATTATAGCCCATCAACCAGTGTTAACCCTTTGGCTTCCAGAACCAGATGTGCCCTGTGTTAACTCTATGGGATTTCCAGAATCTCGGAGGCAACGGGTTAAGTTACAACGCAGGAAGGGACGGCACCCCAACATATTAGTCAATAATCCTATTTATTTGATGTCTTCTTGCTGCAAAGAGTTAAGCAATAATAATACTACTGAAATTATATCTCATAATTAAATTCCAACACATGGAACATACGGTATATGAATTTAGTAGCTCGGAGGCAAAATTGTCCTTTTGCCGTTTGACAGATTCACACTATGTGCACCTGTTAAAAGGCACAAACATGTGTTTGGGTAAGCTGTTTCACAACCCTGCCATCAAAGACCAAATGTTTGCACTAATTTTCTCACTATGAACACTAGAAGCATGACGTCAATGCACTATATATCAGGAAGTTTATTTTTTTGAGGGATTATGAGTGTAACTTTTCATTTAAAAAATTAAACTTTCTCTCACTGAACATATTCCTTTGTGACTAAGATCAGGGCAAACCAGTATTGTGATGGTTATGAGTTTACATGTAATTAAAACTTGAATTAGTGTTCATTTGGAAATAAGGTGGATGAAAATGTCTATTCCTCTAATATCAATTTATTTGAAGTCATTCACGCTCTGATAAAATAAATATCATGTAAAGTGTCTTGCTACAAGACTTAAATCATGAGTTGCACCACATTTAAGTGTTTAGGGATTTCTTGAAAGCAATCTTCTATTAAAGAGCACTATAAGTAAATTACCATTTTGTATTTTGTGGTGTTGACTGTTAATAATGATTAATGGCTGATAAAACACATTACAAGTGTCACTACAAGTACATGAAACTATGTATGATCCCCTCAATTACAAAGGACTCTACTAATATGATGTACAACCCAATCAACCTCACAATCATTATGTGTAGTTTCAAGCAGAAACTCATACAAGTACAAATTTGTAAACCAGTAGTTTATATCATGCAGACCACATGAGAATACGCTGAAGTTATCACACAAAGGGATATGATAATATTATATCTACTTTGTGAAATCAATCCCCTAAGAAGTTAACATACATGTATGTGTCATCGTTAACAACAGCTGCTACTCTTCTAAAATATCACATTGACAATTTTGATTAGCATATAAAACCTACAAATTCCAAACACTTAAGTCTTCACAGTCAGCAGTTGTTAATTTTTATGGAATTGATACTGCACTAATTAATATCACACATTATCATCACCTTTTATCATCAATCATCATCACTATCCTCAACATCATATCTCCTTCATGGTCAACCAAGGGAAAATTGTGCCTCAATGAACAATGCTGCTGCATAGCACCAAATAAGGGGTCAAATATGTGTAGTTTGATACAGTAAACCCACCTAGCTCGGAGGGGGGGGGGGTAACTCAGGTTATAGTCGGACGGGGGTGTGCCGCTGAGAACTCCAAACCCATACACACATCTAAGGGTCCTTTACTGTAAATAGGCACCCATGTCGAAAGATTTTTTTTGTGAAAAATGGACGGGTTTCAAAATTGTTGAAAATAGCATTATTTGGAAATACAGTGTAGTGAGTATTTGTGCACGAAGTGCGCCGAAAATTTGAAAAGGGGACCATGTCTAAGGATTTTTTTGATGAAAAGGGGACCCATGTCTAAGGATTTTTTGGATGAAAAGGGGACCCATGTCTAAGGATTTCTTTGATGAAAAGGGGACCCATGTCTAAGGATTTTTTTGATGAAAAGGGGACCCATGTCTAAGGATTTTTTGGATGAAAAGGGGACCCATGTCTAAGGATTTTTTTGATGAAAAGAGGACCCACGTCTAAGGATTTTTTTTATCAAAAGGGGACCCATGTCTAAGGATTTTTCCTGAAAAAGTCACCTTCTGACCGGCACATCCCCGTATACCCAATATACGTGAGTACGCCCCCCCCCCCCCCCCCCGGGGCCCTAGCTCCACATTCACACAATTACATGTAGATACTCTCATTGAAAATAATAAGCTGTATGATTCTAACATGGAGGTAGACCCCTCCACCTCCATGTTTCTACTGTCTACAAAGCTAATATCCCCGCAAATATCCCAGCCTTTTGTCTTTAACTCGGCCCACGATCTTAATTTACCCTAATGCATAACCAAGACTCTGGCAAACGTGTGCCATCGCTGGCTCTGTATATATGTCAGGCCTTCTGGCGGTAACAATTATTCAAGTATCCCTAGAAGTAGCCGCTCGCATTCCAAGTGTCTCTTGCGGTGCTGCACGTAGCTGCTCAAATCTCTCAGCGTTGGCAGGGTATGGTATACCTTACCAAGGTAGTAGACAGATGGGTATACTAATGCACAGGGCGAACATGAGTAGATTTCTGATGAAGGACTGTTTTGATTCACCTGTCCCTGGGATTAATGGGAAGGAACAGTTCAATAACTTGGTTTGTTTACCAGAGTATAGTATATCCAGACTCAATTGACTTAAGATAATCCACATTAAAGGCAGTGGATCTCATTTGCAAACATCTCCACAGACCAGGAAAAGATAACCCATGCCCCTAGGCTATTGATGAAGGGCATGTCTGTGAAATTTGGGGGTCAGTTATTTCCTAGAATTTGAAAAATGCGAAGGAAAAACAATAGCTGTTTAGTGTACGTTCTATGGTAGGATTTTTTTTCCTCGCGAGAAAAAAATTCAAATCAGAGTCTAACGGTCACTATGATTTCACTAAAACTGAGTTTCCAGGTCCTATATTTTGCTAAAGGTTCCCAGATGGCATTTTCTTCTAAATGCCATTGTATTTACACAACGTTAATTTTTAGGCATGCAAAAGAGATCCACTGCCTTTAAATGGATTAAATACATGTGGATGGATAGTGGGTGTATTGGACTGTATCCAGTTATCCTCAGATATGTATGCTGTGTGGCACCACTACTTAATTGAGTACCCAGTCATTTACAGTGAAACCTGTCTATAGCAGCCACCTGACGAAAATGAAAAAAATGGTCTTTATAGACAGGTACAGTAGCTGCTATTGATAGGCTGTTTGACACTCAACTCTATAAAAAGGGAATCACTTTACTGACCTCTGTAGGCAGGTTGGCTGCTGTAGAGAAGTGGCTGCTATGACAGGTTTATACAGTATCAGCCAAACACTCACAACATCACATGTAAAGGTCTAGAGTTTTGCAGCAATAGTGGTGATTAAAATTTCACCTATAAATATGATTGCAGATTGCCCCTAACCCCCCCCCCTCCGAAGCTCATGGTTATCATACTAACCTCAAGAAATCTTGTAGTTAACTTAAACATGTTAAGTTTTAGTTATCTTGAAGTGTGCTTCATTATGTAATGTCAACACAGGCAATGAATTAAAGTTTTTCATTAAAGGTATTACCTGCAATAATGGTTGATAAGGGGCATTTCAACGGTAACTCATGTTACATTTTCATTCCAGATTTAGGTTTTAGAGACCTACATGTACATGTACATGTATATTTTCAAAACATGGATAGAGACGAGTAGTTATAACTTTTGTTTGAATTAGCAATGTATCCCTCCATTCTCCCTGGTAACAACAAGAAGTGAGAAGACTCTTTGGATAACTATGAGAAAAACAGGTCAAATGTCAGTAACTCATGTTACGCCATTTGGACATGCATAAATTCAGTATGCGCTGAATTTCAAAACTCTCCTCATACAAAAGACATTGAACATTAATGACTTTGGTTTTATAAACATAGAATATCAATGCACATTTCTGACTATGATACATGTATAAGTCGAGGTTGTTTTAGACCTTCTAGAAATTTTCATGCGAGTCAATAACTCAGGTTACGGTACCTCACATTAAAGTTTGTCCGATGACGTTTTAATGAAAATATCTTCAAGTAAATCGACTTTTGTTGGATAAGCAATACAGTTATCAGTGTAATTCAAGATACTTTACACTATTTCATGGAAAAAACCTGCTGAGAAAATGGTAATTTTGCTGTTTTTTGGCACAAAACTGAAATTTAGTCATATGTAGTCCCCCATATAGCATTCTGTGTATCGTTTCTGATTTTCCTAGAAGATGGCATTCAAGAACCAATATTTGGGGCAGAAATGATGACCTCCATCATTTTGTTATGATTCATAATCAATCAAACCAATGAAATGTAACATGATTTGAGATAGAGCCAGTTTATGAAGTTTTTGGTTTGTCCACTTTCTCATGGAAATGCCCTAATAAGTTTCACATTTCCTTAGTTTTCAGGCAAAAACATATGGAGTCATTTTACCACAAATATAGCAAATATTTGTAGACCTGGTAGGTTGTATAATAGCTACAGTAGAAGAGTACAGCTTTCCTGCCAGAGCCTGGCCTACATGTAGTTAACAATGTTCCATAGAGATGTAATACACATTTTTACTGAACCATTTAATTTATTTTGAAAGAAGAGATGTTCATGATTTGAACTACAATGTACATGTACATGACTCTGTTCTGTACCACAGTGTGAACTCAAAATTTGACATAACTTTAAAACTATTCAAACATAAAGTTAACAACGTCCATTTCAACACACCTACAATGTAATACACATCTACTCTGCTTACATCTACACCTCAACCAGTTTATGAATGAACAACTGATCTCTGTTGTAAGATCAGTCAAGCATGTAAATCTTTTCATCTTTTGTCTAGACTCGGAATCACATATCAAGTTAAAGATTGGGTTATTGATTTGCAGGGATGTGCAAATCCATTACTTCCCTTCATTATCAATACCAAACGGTAGTTTAGTACTTTACAAATGGTGTGTTGAAAGTCTGTGAGATCCATACGTCATGAATTTGTTGTTTAATGAAAAAACTAATAACGACATGTTACCAGAATGTTGTTCTTTCAGTGAGTTTCAATTTTGCTCAAAATGCGAATTGCGGTTACTGTGCACCGTAACAAGACGAGCGCAGCCCTCTGATTGGCTAACGGATATCGCCTGCGCGACCTTTGGCTAACGGCTGATCGGACCATTTTGGAACGGCACGTGCATGTTTGACGTCGCAGGTTTTTTTTTAAATTTGCTCCTGAGCAAATGGAAAAAGGATGAAGTTTAACCGTCCAGATTTTCGCCAAAACTCAATATTTTACTCCAAGTCTCTATGAGAGGTGTTTATTTATATTAATCTTCACATTGGATATGATTTCAGCTGATTTGATTCATATAGATGTTTTTTGACGTGCAAATCAATAACCCAATCTTTAACCCCTCTGAGGACATGTTTTGTCCATTCACAGAGGTCCATGGTCCATTATTCTGCTTAACTGGAATCCTTTTGTTTGTTTCTGAAAGATTGGATGTACATCATGAAGTTAACATGATACCTTGAACATAATCTAGCACAGAGCACATAACATGCCTACAAGGCTGCGAAATATAATCAGTGATTGTTATGTTAATTTCACAAATCAATATACATGCACATGTTTGTACATTCTTTTCAGCCTGCTCACAAAACTCAGAAACTTTTTGGCCTGATCAAAAGTAATCAATATGCCAACCAGCCAGTGCACATAAACATATCCTGTTACTCATGAATAGATGAATGGGTTACATACAATGTACTACTGCTATGATATGTACCGCTGGCCTTGGGATAGGAGATAGGAATTCTTCCTGCTTTTACATGTACCTTATGTTCAGGCTTTCCTCTGGGGAAAATTTCAGCATGTGCTCCTTCAGGTAGAGGCTGATAAATTTAATCACAAGCTACATTGTAATGAATGTATATTTCAACAAAGAATAATATTTTGTCCATTACAGGTATTGACCAAAAATGTGCTTATCAACCCATAATACAATATTTTAAAATAAAGTAATAAAGTACTGATGCACATCCAGCATTAATTTTCTTCATGCAGGTGATAACACTGAAGCCACCATAAGGCCAGTTGGGTTAAAGGAAGTACGTAGCTCCTGGGTTATAGGATAGCTTTGACAGGATTATTCTCATAAGAGGCTGTCATGAATGTGTTAAGTAAATAGCCATTTAATGAGATTAGCTAAATGGTTCAATGGATAAACCCTGCACAAACAAAAGCTATCTAATTACTTGGCATATTAGTTTGTCTAGACTCAAGTACTTCAATATTTGAGGGTGATTCTTAAAGGTCTACTCTCAGTCTCTCAATGGGAAGTTATCTCAAATCATGAAATTTAAATTAAAATTTGGGCCAACATGGCGAGCAGTTCTTGGTGGACAACCAATTCAATGATTCATTGCCCAATAGGGCAAGCAGGACAAAAATTTGAGTCTTGATTTATATCCCTCAGATGGTAGGCCTACAGCAAAAATGTCTAAAATTCAATCTTTCTCAGAAAGTTAGAAGTTTACTGTGCTGTGCATTGTGCAAAAATAAATGTTCCCTCTTCTTAACATGTATCATAACTTAAAGCCCAAGTTTAGTTTTGGGGATTTTTTTGTTATTTGAAAGCTTTATGCCCCAAAGTCATAACCCTGCAATAATAGATTCTGAATGTCTTTAGTTTTTTTAAATTAATTAATGAAAAATCTCATGTGAACACCCCCCAAATTTTACATTATAGCATCTAAAGGGTTAAAAAGGCTTTAACGTTACATGTGTTATACCTCATCTGAAAAGAGCAGACTCGGCTCTTTCAGATGAGGTATAACTCATATAACTTTTTTTTGTCCTTGGTTTTTTTTTTATTTAATGAAAATGTCGGGGGGGGGGACCCCCGACATTTTCGACTATATTCTACATTATAGCATCCAAAGGGTTAAAGGCAGAGGATCTCTTTTGCATGCCTAAAAATGAACATTGCAAAAATACAATGACATTTAAAAGAAAATGCCATCTGGGAACCTTCAGCAAAATATAGGAGCTAGAAACTCAGTTTTAGTGGAATTATAGTGACCGTTAGACTCTGATTTGATTTTTTTTTCTCGCGAGGAAAAAATTCCTACCATAGAACCGTACACTAGACGGCTATTGTTTATCTTTCGCATTTTTCAAATTCTAGGTAACCACCGACCCCCAGATTTCACAGACATGTCCTTCATCAATGGCCCAAGGGCATGGGTTATCTTTTCCTGGTCTGTGGGGATGTTTGCAAATAAGATCCACTGCCTTTAAAAAGGTTATATGAGTAATACCTCATCTGAAAGAGCTGCGTCTGCTCTTTCAGATGAGGTATACCACATGTAACCTTAAAGCCTTTTTAACCCTTTACATGCTATAATGTAAAATTTGGGGGGTGTTCACACGAGATTTTTCATTAATTAATTAAAAAAAACTAAAGACATTCAGAATCTATTATTGCAGGGTTATGACTTCGGGGCATAAAGCTTTCAAATAACAAAAAAATCCCTAAAACTAAACTTGGGCTTTAAACAGTTGCCATTTGTTTTACCTCAATGCTATTTACATGTATGGTGGATCTTAACTCTCCAGCTCTTGTGTATAAAACCCCCTTACATGTACACATGTGTCACTCATTTCTAACATACATTAGAACAGTCTCAAAAAGATTTTTTTTTTTATAGGTAACATGTAGGTGAATTATTGTGAAAAAAAAAACATGTTTAGTAGTTCTTAAACAATGAGCACAGTATACATATAGGCCTACATGTACAATGCATTGAGTACAGTATTGCCAAGTGCAGAGCAATATGACAAAAAAAAAATGAGAATTATATCTCACAGGCCTAACTGCTAACTCTCCATTGTTGACTCAGGTGCACATTGGCAGATTAGGGTAACATTGTAAATGTACACGTCGGACAACATGAGTCAAGAATGGCAGGTTAAGAGTTAACATTAATGCAAGTACATGTAGGTTTGAATATATGGTAATAATACATGTGCATGTAGGAGATGATCAAAATTATGCTAAAGTTATAAGGGACTGACATTGTGACAACAGCATTACAGTTTCAGTTGCCCCACCCCCCCCCACCCCCACCCGATGCAAAGCTAGTCTACATGTTGTAGACTACCCTTTTTACAAACCCCACTCCCGATTCTCGAAATTTCGCACTACATAGCGCCATCAAACGGCAGACCCGAACAGGGCTATTTGGGGTAAAAGTAGACAGCCCGAAACCGATTCTCCACGTGCGACGCCAAATCAACTAATTCCTTCTTTTTCTTTCCTCAACATGGAATGCCCCGCTGTGTTAGGAAATTGTTCAACTGATCAATACGCATCCCCAGAAATCTACCATGCATGTCGACCTTGAAGTTGGAAATATTGCGAAATGCGAGAATCCCTTAGCTCAATCCTCAATCCAAATCAAAGCAAAGCAAAGTTTCCAGACTACACTTTGTCCCAATGTACTTTGGGATTAGAGTAAAAAGAGCAGTCTGAAACAGAGACTACCTAGTACATGTAACAAAATGTAGGTCTACATCTGTTTCATGGTTGACAGACACAAGTTGGGTTAACTTAAAATTAGCATACAGCAGGAAAGCCATACACTGCTGAACCATGGGATATGCTGTATAAGGTCAGGATGCATGAAAGGTATTGGATCTCATTTGCAACCCTCCCATAACACAGCAAAACATTATTCATGCCCGTAAGATATTTACAAAGTACTTGCCTGTGAAATCTGAAGATCAGAAATCGCCTAGATTTTAAAAAATGCACAAGAAACCAATAGTTGTGTAGTGTGTGTTCTAGGCACACTGTTCCAAATCTCACTTTCATGGACCTACAGTATAGGTCCGTGGGTATATCAGGCTGCTTACAGTAGTTATGTAATACCAGTATAATACCAGATGGTTGTGGTGGAAAGGAATGCAAGGTCATCTGCGTGTATACACTGTACAGTACAAGTGTATTTTACCATGGACGTAAAAGAGACCTACATGCACTGTCTAAAAACAGACTAGTACCACTTGTAAAATTTGTGGAACTGTATCCACAAAATCAAATCCAAGTCAAACGTTTACTATAATTCCACTAAAACTGCATTTCTACCTCCTACACTTTGCTGAAGGTTCTTAAATGAGATTTTCTTCTACATGTATATACCAGTGCTTTTTCACGATGTTGAAGTTTAGGCGTGCAAAAGAGATCCACTGCCTTTAAATCAGACAGATAAAAACGTGGATACATGTTTTTAATAAAACAGTCACATACATGTACATGTGCACCGTAGACTCACAAACATGCATACCAAATTCACATCACTAATACCATTACCAGACTCCAATTAGAGGAATGACATGATTGAGAGCAGTTAAAGGTGTATCATGAACCAAATGAGTTGAAACATATTTACCTGTACTGGGGTATAGGCCTATTAAGTATATCCAGGCTGAAAAAAAATTGTCTTTCAAACAATTAATTTTGACTACTTGAGGAGAAAAAGAAAACATGCATAATTACAGTATGACCACGCAAGTATTTTGAGCAGACTATTTGTTATTTGTCTGGGGTGTCATTTATGTTGCATTTTGCATTTCTCCTTTTTCCTCTATTGATCTCTCTTTTTCCCTTCCCCTTTTTTCAGGTTGACAAGTAAGTTTTATGTTTATTTTTTTCCAAGTTTACCTTTCATGACACTGTGTCTACTAGTAAATTGAAGGACAACAATTTACGGCCACAAGAAAGCAATACTTCAAAGGATCATGATTCAACCTGTCTTTTTTTTTTGGGGGGGGGGTGGGGTAAAAAGTATAAATGAAGTATTGTACATTACTTACATGTAGTTCTGATATCAACAAAAATGTTTTTTAAACTGAAGACAACACAAGTTTATACTTTCCATTTCTCAAAGAAAATCTAATTTGGACAGCTTACATGTAGACCTTCATGGCTAGCTTTGCAAGTGTAATTCTCAACAAAAATAGTAAACCTCTTAGGGTGAGATACAAAGTAGTACTACTGATTGAGTTCAATAAATTGGGTTCATGAATAAATGCAAAGATTTAGCCGAAGTAATCAAACTCAAGATGAAATGCGGTGAAAAAACGCTATTTCAGGACTATCCATTAGGCTCATAAGGCATCAGATAAAAACTGGGAATCAACCTGCTTGGAATTCAAAGTAGGAAGCTTCAGCATGAGAAAATGAATGAAACCTGCATTAACCGTAAAAGGGGCAAGACACCGACCACTATGCATTTGATGTCAAGCAGCCTGTCAACATAAAGTCATGTTACGCACCAATCAGAATGTAAAATTGCAGCGGCTCATCCCGTAAAACTACTGCAGAGGCAATTTACAAAATTGAGAGCATTCCTAGGGGCAGTTTGTGGTTTTTTTGTGGGGGGGGGGTAGAATGTAACGTGGAAGAGGATAAAATGTGAGATGAACATTTGTCTGAATGAAATTGCCTTTTGACAGTCTAAGCATGTGAAAACAGAACATACAAATAAGTTTGGTAATGATGATTACGGATTTTCCACTCTTGATCCCTATCCACCTTCCCAAACCCCACCCCACCCCCAAACCTCATCCCCACCCCACCCACTCTTCACTGACCTCAGACCTACAAACTAAACCACTGCAATTTGGCTGGTAATACAGTATCGCAGACCAAAGCAGCCCATTGCTGTATGGAAATTTTGCCACTGAAAAGGAAGGCATAATTCTCTGTTATTAAGTGTAATCTTGATATCTGTGACAGTGGATGAAGCAGAGCAGAGTCATAACTTCATGACATTTCACTGCACTATTTTTAATATACATCCAGAATATCTTAGTTGCTAAATTTTATTCTTGCAACAAAACTAGTTGCACAGGTACATGTATGTTAAACCTAAATATTTGTTTGCATTTGGTAGCAAGAAAATCACCACAGAAGTTTAATCAATCTTATTGTTGTCTGTTCATTGTTTTCTTTTGGTTATTTGATGAAAATTCTACACTTTTTTATGTATTTTGTTCAATATTCTGAAATACGGGACAAACAGGTGTCCGGGGAGGGTTGGTCGGGACAAAGGAGCAAAACACAGACAATCCCGGGAAATACGGGACGTCTGGTCACCCTGGCCTGTACCAAACACATCCTGTTTGATGGGGATAGATGTATTTTTAGATTTAGTCAATGCAAACACACCTTTATTTTTACTTTATTTTTATATTAAACTTAAGGAAACACTGAAAAGGGGTGTGCCACTGAAGTATGGTCATGCAGCTTTTCAAAGACTTTTGTTGTGTTTGTACTATTTTCTTAATTCTGTCTTTATAATTTATTTGGATCAAAACTGGACAAATTTACATAAATTATACACTAGGATGCACGAGTATATCCTAGCTTCAAGCTTATCTGATGCATGTTAGGCCTACATGTATCATACGCAATCTTTTATTATCTACAATATATTGCTTTCATAAACAATCTATTGTTTTTCACAGACAAAAGTCTGTCCTTGGATATTTTTTTTGTATTTGCTCAGAAATTTATACATAGCTTGAGGCCCAAGGTATACTGACATTCCCTTGCCTTTTTTTCTTATATTTTTTATATATACATGTATAGACCTGTACCAACAATTCAAAGGAAATCACATACCCAAATCAAACTGAACTTGAACTGAGCATTTCTATAATTACATCATAATCATAATCATAATCAGAGTGTGATTTTCAATTTTTTGTGAATAATCCCTCAATGTACATTTCAGAGGGCACATGTGGCACTGCAGCTATTACAAATCAACAACTGGTCATACATGTAAGTAAACTCAGGATGGGGTGTACAGGTGTATGTGAAATGTGACATAGCAAAATCAAACAATTTTTAACAGGTTATTAAACTACAGTGAATCATATACAAACATGGATCTTACTTTTCCCTTTACTTTTCCCACCCGGGTATAGAGTATCTAGACTCTCAACTCTTTTCCCTCCCTCTTCATCAAAACTCTTCTACATGTACAGTACGTGCACTAATGAACACGGATCTTTCTATCAATAGTAACACACATGTCCAAGTCATTTTCTTTCCATCCGCTAATGATGGAACTGGATATTAATAATGGGGTATCCAGTCAGCTCTGAGGAGGGGGGAACAAATTCAACCAGAAAGAGGGGGAGGGAGCTTAAATAAATTTGAGATAGGACTGAATTTCATAGGGGGAGGGGTTCTAATTTCTTTAATGCTTGTTACAATCAAGTAATGTATGAACCTGAACAAACAGTTGGACAGGGTAAGGACACACCCCCCCCCCCCCTCCTTACACCGATCCTGGTGAAGGCTGCACGCTCTTGACATTGCAATGCATCTATGCTAATTTCAAGGTCAATGTCTAGGGCTGCTATCACCTGACTGCTTACACTGATTGTGAAAGCAAACATTGACTTCTACTGTAATGGATGGTGAACAAGGCAATGGTACGGTGAACATGTCACTTTTCCCCTCCTTAGACCAATGTCAGTGAAGACACGCTCTTGACATTGAAATGCATCTATGCTAATTTCAAGGTCAATGATAGGCTGCTATCCCCTGGAATGCTTACGCTAATCATGAAAGCAAACACTGCATTCCAATTAATGATGAACAAAGCAATGATTAATCTGGTACGACATGCACTTGTGTGATTAGTATTTGTCAACAGTGTCACATGAAATGCAAGAGAGTCTTGATGAATGTTACAGGTACAGGACATGGAAGGGTGGGTGGATCCTAAAAGGACAAAAGGGTAAAGAAGCAACACCATCAGCAGACAGTACTCTGAAGGGTGATCCAATATGACTCAAAGTCACACACACACACACACACACACACACACACACACACACACACACACACACACACACACACACACACACACACACACACACACACACACACACACACACACACACACACACACACACACACTACACACACACACACACACACACACACACACACACCAAATGTTTAGTTTAACACACACTAATCAATACAAGTACGTTCTCACAAATTATGCTCGTCTATCCTCAAGCAAACAAATTTAAGTCAAAATTCTTCCCGCCTGATAAACATTCTACATACAGTATGTTTCAACTCATTTGATTCTTGAGTTGTTTCTGACTCCTCGAAATCAAGTCATCGCCCTTTAACTTTTGTATCAGACCAGAGTCGCATCTCACAGGGCATGACCATTGCCTCCCCTCTGAGCTGGGCATGCATGTCCCTTGGATGGCACAGTTGGTGAGGCATGATGGCTATGACTCCAGTTACACTGCTGTTGAAAGCATTTTAAGAATGGTATCAGAACAGTTACTGCAATGTAACTGGGGCCACTACATCCACCTCTTCACTGAGCTGGGCATGCATGTCCCCTGGCTGACACAGCTGGCTGGGCAATTGGGCATAATGGCCACAACTCCTGTTAAACTACTGTCGAAAGTGCTTTGAGAACGGTCACAGTTAGTTATTGTGGTGTAACTGGGGCCGTCATCTCCACCTCCTCCCCACTGAGCTGGGTACGCACGTCCCTAAGATAGCACAGCTGGCTGGGCATGAGGGCTACGACTCTGGTTACACTGCTGTCAAAGCGTTTTAAGAATGGTCTCAGAAAGGTTCACTCACAATGAAACCACAACCACCAACCCAAAAAGTGGACCAAAAGTGTTCTGAAACCGGCTCTGCACAGGAAGTTAAGTAAACAAGGGAACCGCATCAGTGGAAGTACGGAGAGGCGTTTGACCACAAACACAAAGCGGGTGTAAATTTGTTGCCAATGGAAACCGCTGCAGCTCCACTGAACGTGAAAGGGCTTTTGTGATGGTGGTGTGACCATACCAGTGAAGGTCCAAACCCATTCCGAGATGGAACCGTTCTGAGACCATTCTCGGGCTATTGCAGTGTAACTGGTGCCGTTTCATCCACCTCCTCCCCACTGAGCTGGGCAAGCATGTCCCTGGGATGGCACGGCTAGCTGGGCATGATAGCTAAGTCAAATTGTTTGTCCTGCTTGACTTCTTAAACATAATACTGACAAAACGCAAACAAATCAGCTCAATGACCCAGGCAGTGCAGAAAATACATAACTGGTGAACCGTGAAGCATGCAGTTTTGGTTCATCTGATAATTTTCCATCGAATGATCTTTCAAAAAGTAGAGCATTATCACTATAAACATCTGTGGACATCTTTCAAAAAGGAGAGCGTTGTCAACGTGGCTAAAATTTTCCACAAACCTTAAAGGCAAGGTTCACCCTGACATCAAGTGGGTTTTAATAAAAGCAGAACAATGTGAAGAACATATTAATGAAAGTTTAGTGAAAATCCAACGACTAGAATAACAGAGTTATGGAATTTTAAACTTTCAGATTTGTGACGTCATATGCAAGCAGCTCCCCATAATGTCATGTTGTATTAATTCAATAAATTGCCACTTTTTATTGGTTCATGTTAATTGAATGGGGGTTTTTCATGGAAGCATGTACGAAATAATGTTTCTAATTATATATTGAATACACAGGTAACAGCATTTCCTATTTTGTGAGAAAATGGCACTTTATGGAATTTACAATACATGACAATGGGGAAGCTGCTCGCATGTGACGTCACAAATTTAAAAGTTTGAAAGTTCATAACTCCGCTATTCTTTGGTGTTTTTTCACCAAACTTTCATTAATATGTTTCTCTCATTGTTCTGCTTTCATTAAAACCCATTTGATGTTAGGGTGAACCTTGCCTTTAAAGGGAATCATCATGTTAAACATAAAAAAACAATAAACTAACAAACAATAAACAATAAAAATTTGTTTCAAATAGTTGTTTTGAATAATTGTGATTTTGTGAGCAAACAATGATTTCTGTTTACAATGTAAATTCATGTTTGGGAATACATGTAAATAACTTCTAGTAACTACAGAAACTAAACTATAACATAATCTGATAATGCAAAATCACAAGAGAAGTTACATGTTACACTTAACCACAAACTGTATTATATGTCGATGTTGTACATTATTTTGTAAGAGAAACTGCAATCAAACCCCCATGGAAACAATACAACAGTGTTACAGTGTACATTGCACATTCACTATAAATAATTTGAATTGTTCGCATCTTGTCAATGCTCACTCTTGGCTGCCTGCAATGACAACATTTAATTCAATCAGGGTTTAACTATGTGGGTCTGCCCTGGATTAGGGGACAGTTTGATTGATCATATTACAGAAACATTATCCATACTTGCAAACATTAGACAATGAAGAAGTGGTGCAGAATGTGACTTGGGAGGGATCAAAGGGAGATGGAGTGTGTGGATGGTCTCAAAGGAGGGGGGTGCAAAACCAGGCACTTGGTTTCAAATATCAAAATACAGATTATTGTATCATACATGTATGTAGGATAGAATACGTTACAGGCTACATTTTGTGTAATTCACAAAAATTGAACAGTTATAAGGAAAGTCATATGACAATTTCAATATTTGACGTTGTACAATGTTCAATAAGGATGTTTTGTTCCTTTAAAGCCTGTATATGCCATATATTTCATGTCCACATATTTTCATCATGACTTTGCTTCAAGATGGGAATTCGCAAGAGATATTTTTTGCCATTTGCCATTCACTTGTACAGAAATGTTCAGGAAGTGTGAAATTTTCGTGTTCAATAAGTTCACGAAATTCGTAGTGAAAATATAAACCACCCAAGAAATATTTCAGCATATACAGCATATTCAAATGCGTAATTGCTGACCAGCACCAGGGTCTATTTAAGTGATAGGCTTTCAATAAACATTGACAGAAAGTAAAATCCACCCTACAATCGTTAGTCCACTTGCCCAAGAAGCAGAGTTGGCGAAGTTCTCCGGCTTACTCTATAGAAGATGTGCTAAAGCAACGCCTCCGCTCACCATTTATTATTGTTATTATTTTTTTTGCTTGCTTCTTTGGGCAAGTAAATAATTATGTTCAGCATTTTTACTGCCCAAATGGAAATTTATATTTGCTCCCTTCTGCTATTTGTTCTAATTTGAACAAGGTGAAAGGCATACATGTACTGCAAACTGCACACGGACACATACATGTATAACTTTGATGTTTTAAACTCAAGCTTCCAAAACACAGAAAATGACATACAACGAACACAATAATGAAGAAATCTAGTATTTAATTTAAAACTGAACACAAAATTTCACACACATTTTATTCACTTTTGGTAAGTTGTTGGATTTTTTTCTCATTTTGCTGATCAAACTTTACATTTTATCATTTTGATCTTTTATTTGCCTGACTTGAAATTTTACTTGCCCTGGGCAAGCGGGCAAGTGGTAGTGTCAAGCCCTGTGTAGCACTGAGAAGTAGTGAGTCTCTCTTATTCCTGAGCCATGGTCTGCAGTACACATAATGATATTCATGTATATGTATTAGGTCACTGTTCCTGGATGTACCAAGAATGCCACAGGCAGCATACAGTGGAATTCAATATGGGCTTGATGAGGGAAGGATAAACATGATATCAATTGCTGGCTATGGTAACATTTTCAATAGAATTATTGCTATCTACTGGAGCCAGTTCAGTACATTGACATCTACAGTAGCAGTGCACAGCTGCCAGTGTTGGGTCCGAGACAGTTTCAGCCGAGACGAGACGAGACCGAGACAATAAGGGCTCGAGACCGAGACGAGACAGAGACACTTGTTTTCAGAATCAGCCGAGACGAGACCGAGACCGAGACAATTACCTTCGAGACCGAGACGAGACCGAGACACTAATGCCCGAGACAGTGAACGAGACACTGGTTATTTCTATGCAATGCACACACTTTCTTCCATATTCCCACCTACCTGATTGCAATTATAGACTACTACTACAGTTTTAAGTTAATTCCTGATATCATTCATTGTATCATCATCATCATCATCATCAT
>JZLH01S0555511.1:73512-87571 GCA_001188425.1 Eucidaris tribuloides
GATGCCAATATGTTAGCTGAGGCATTTAAAAAATATCTGCCTCGATATGATATCTTCATACTTAATTTATTATTCAAAATAGGCTGACATAATTTCACTTGTCATCAGCCCAAACATGTTAAGAGGCTCATATGACCTCCTCTAAATCAATAAGTGTAGCCCACTATAATTTACACAAGAAATAACCTGATTTTGTACATATTTGATACATGTAGATATCATACAACTACATAACTCAAATAACTAAACATGATTCTTACCAAAAATAACTCTGGAATTCTGAAAATGTACAATAATTGAGTATAAATAGTTTTTTTTTCAATATGTAGAATAAATCTATTTTTTTTCATATTTTGTTTCAATAATTTGTAGGGCTACTTTTTGTCTGCTTATAGTTACTAATGACTTGTATGTATAAACTGACTTACAACCAATTACAGCTTTGATTCAATTTGAATACTGATATAGACACCTGTGGTTGGCTGCTAAAATCAAATATGCAAAGAAATAATTCCCATCGGAAAATTCTTATGTTACTTGGCGAACAAAATGTACAACAAATTCTTTCAAAAGGAATCACTTCTTTGCAGGATATAAGTGTTATATCTAAATTAATGATATGCTGCAAACAAATTTAAATCAAGTGACATGATAATATACCAACACCATGATTTCTTTAGTTAGTCCCACATGTTACACTAGGTGTATGTTATAGCCTGTCTAGATAAAGGTATATAATGCAAATTTGTCTTAGTGTAACATTGCTGAAGTTGCATTAAGGTTTGTAGTTTGAGCCTTTTACAAATACATTTGGAGGCAGTTCTTTTATCCTGCCACACTTGTGATGTAACTTGGGTTTTCTACCAGTTTTGGCTAAATAAATGTAATTACATTCCTTTGCGAAACAAAGGTTTAGGATCGGTTTCATACCACAGTGCAACAATTCAAGTCAGAAAAAATAAGTATTTATTCACAATTGGTACCAGAATATCAATAAAACATAAAATTCAGCAAATTACACAAGGGAAAGGAAACATTTGCATACAAGTAATGATTTCAATAAGACATTGTACCAATAATACAATATTTTTGAATGTACAATTGAATTAAAGAAGAGACCGTCCAAAGATTTTTGGTATTATTTGCATGACATGTCTCTCTTTGAAGCTGCAGTATTTTATGACACAGACACTAATAGCCGACATTGCCCGAACAGAATAACCTCAATACAATTTCCGTCATCTCTTCTTCTAGGTTTTACAAACCAGAACACTAAATCACTGAATTGATTGAAAATGCAGTAATAAAAATTCTGGCCAAGTGTATTTAGTTTGTAATGCCACACTTATGTTGCCCCCCCCCCCCCCCAAATAACTCTTTACTCCAAGGGCTTTTCCGGGCCAGGCTTTATAATTGTTCTGTACAAAGTCTGAGTTTAAATGTACAATAGACTTTCACTGTTTACTGGAACCAAGCATGAATGTTTCACCTTCTACAAATTCTGACTTACTGGAGATTAAACTTTGACTTATCCAAAATTTGACTTAGTAGGTAACTTTGACTTGTGCAACGTCTTTGTCCTTCTCAATGCCTTCTATGACGGGAGGCTAAAAAGTATACTGACTTTTACGCTTTAGAAACGAAACTAGTCATGCATTAAATTCAAGTTTTGTTTATATTAACTATATATGTTGTTACTTTTCACATATCTTTTCTTGTTTTTCTGTTAGAAAAGTTTTTACATTGGCAATTGAGGTTTCTGAAACCGCTCACTTTTAGCCAAGTTTTGATGGCAGAGACTTGCCTTCCAGATAGGGGTCATTTTCCTGTACTCTTTTCATGCTCTTCTGAATTTCTTTCTACTTTCTCAGCCACGTTTTAAGCCAGTAACTTAATGAAGTGTATTTTCAACAGAGATAACCACATTTGGGTGGATCTTTCAGCATTTTAAGCTTTCAAAATGCTGACCCCCAGAGACAGACACAAGTCATTTTTTCTGGGCTCTTTTCACGGCTCTTCTGAGATTCTTTCCAGTTTCTTGGCCATGTTTTAAGCCAGTAACTGAAGTGAAGTGTATTTTCAACAGAGAAAACCACATTTGGGTGAATCTTTCAGCAATTTAAGCCTGTAAAATGCTGACCCATGTCTGGGAAGGCAAGTCTTTGCCATCAAAAATCTGACAAAACTGACCATTTTTAATAACTCTAAACTGTCAAGGTAAATCATTTCAAACAGAAAACCAAGAAAATATATCTGAAAAGAAACCATCCAGTTAATATCAGAAAAGTTGAATTTAATGCATTAAATAGTTTCTTTAAAAGTTGAATTAATGCATTAAATAGTTTTATTGCTGTAACATAACTCCTTTGTCAGCCTATAAACTTTTTAGCCTCCCCTTGTAAGTCTTAAAAAATTATTAGCCTTCTATATTTTTGGAACAAAAATTGATATTAGTCAAACATTTTCAATCTACTACCTCCACCCTGTTCACCTTTCTATCTCCATCATCACAAGTGTTCAATTTCCATGATAAATAGGGAAGAGATTATGGGAAGAGTGATAATCTAACATCATTAATGTTCTTCTTAAATTGTTACTTTGTAACAAAACAATATCATTTGGACGTGTTTGTCTTCTTTCTTCTTGCAGAGAAAGTCACACATGCATAAATTAATAGGCCACCACATTACAATAAACCATAACACTTGATACAATCCCTGTAACATATACTGCAACCATACAAAACCTGCAACTTGAAATACAGTTAAGTTTTAATGTAATAAACAAACAGCACAAGACAATGTTTTGTGTATTTTAAAAAAATAATGCCACTATAAAGAGAAAGCGAAATTATTCCAGGAAATTTTGACTGTGAAGTTTACAACCTTATATTTATTTTGATTTTGCTGCTATGAGATTCTTTGATTTCCAGTGCTTGTTTCACTGACGACAATAATCCAGAAATTTGTTACTTGACAATCAGAACACAGCTACAATACTGAAAACATGTAATAACACTTTGATCCTCTCAGTAACAGTCCCACATGGAGTAAAATATGTTGGAATTGATATGAGGCTATGAAGTTCTTGGTAATGAAAAGGTTAATGTATGGGGGAACTTAGACACATGTCCTTAAAAACTTACATCTTGGGGAACAATTTTGACATAGGCTTTTTAGGAAATGGAGATTGAGGAAAGGGTAGGAGCTGATGCTAATCAGCCAAAAAAATTGTCCTGTGTTTTGCCTGTAAAGAAACCCGACATTTTATGTTGCTATAGATAGGGATATGTGAACACTGATTTCACTGCCACAAAATTGATGCATTATTCATTGGTTTGGGACAAGAGTGCCATATAATGCAATATTGGAGACTTTTTGCCAAAAATTTTAACACATCTCTGCAATAGCATTTAAATTAATACAGCTACGTATCTAACTTATAGTTGGGGTGGGGGGGGACTGTTTTACATCTTACAAGGGGGGGTGGGCTGTTTTACATTTAATAAATTATCATGACTACAATGTTAATGCAGATTAAGACAGAATTTTGATTATTGACTGGTGGATATTGACATGAATTAAGTAAATTAGAGTACGCATATTCGCAGCGATAAATAATTTCATCAGATCTTGCATCCATTTCCTGATGGATAGCAAAATAAATATTCTTCTTTCTATAATATGACTTTCTGAAAATACTCTGTTTCATATACTTTGCCATTCTGCTTCCGTACATTCACACTCGTGTACAAGATATGCGAGCTGTACAGACTATACACAAATAAACAAGCGAGGGAGACAAACACAAAAACACATGAGTATACACATACAAAATTAAAGCTACGTAACATCCCCAGGCACTTGTTCATAGAGTTTTGGCTAGGTAATTTGATCTGCCAAAACAAATGAGGGAAAAATTTACATTCAGAAGAGAAAACATACAATTCCACATCGTTGCTTCACTGGAAAAAGGGCTCAATGTCCATAGACAATACATGGACGTTATCTCCTTTTTCCAATGAGCCGACAATATCATCTGGTAAAGATTAACAGGCATGTACATGGTACACGAGTGTATATGTGTGTATATGTATATGTGTTATTTTCCTTGTATATACATATAAGCACACATATAAACAGACACACAAACACACACATATACATACATACAAAATAGATATACATTCTCAACTTGCACAAATTAATTTTCCTTTTAAGCATATAATAGAGTTTTTTTTAATCCCTGTTGCTTGACAACATTATTGTATATTTTTCCTGATATTCCGTTATTGAATGTGATCCTATATGATAGGTAAACTGTAATCTTTAACCCGTTGGAAAGTTGGAAACGATTCGATTTCACTATAACACGCATTTGCCATAGACCCCAACACGAGTTAACTCGTACTTAGTCTCCATCGGGTTAAGATTAATAGAGTTATATTATCCCTGTTGATTGATGAGATTATTATATTTTTTTCCTGATATTCTGTTATTGAATGTGATCCTTTATGATAGGTAAACTGTAATCTTTAATAGTATTCTGGTCAAGAAGAAAGAACAAAGATAATTCTTGCATTGTTAACTGTAATATTTAGGGCAAATTTCGTTGAAAACAAAGGTTCTTAATCATAAGCTTTGAAGACCTACCAAAGATATAATACCAAAAACAGAGTCTACGGGTGAAGGCAATTATGTCCCTCCAAGTACGACAATCTCACCCATCTCCTTGCTTTAGAATGGTATCTCCCAACATGTTAAACAAAGCCCTAATTGTAACCATAAAGTACAGTAAGGGTAAGCTCTGATTTTTTTTGTAGCTAACCAAAAATATGCAATTTAAAGCAGTGTTATATTTGGGTTTGTTACTGGATACCTGTTTGTTGCATTCGTCTAATTGCGAGAAAGTAGGAAATAACTAATATAACTAATCACAATAATGATGTTTTGGAGTGCTCAAGTTCTATATTTATAGAATACTATGGGTCAAAGGTTACTTGACAATTGCTTGATCTTTCTTGGCACAGGGCAAAAAAATGATGTATTTAAAATCGTGAAGACAGGCTGTAGCGAATAACTCTTTACCGAGTTTCACAGAGCACTAAATACCTGAAAAAAAAATAAGATTAACCCTATTTTAACTGGGGCATTTCAGACCAGGTTTTTACTGGGGGGGGGGGGTCAATTTGACCCCCCCTTCAGATCTCGGCCGCCGATCGCGCAATCGCCGCGAAAATTTGCATGCAATAGAGCCGGATTAAACTACGACGACTCGTACAGTAAAATTTCAAAAAAAATATTTTTTCTATTTTTTAAGTAAATTTATTAATGCAATAAGTGTATGAAATTATTGTTCACCTATAACTCACTTACAATAGCTGTTAGAATGCTAATTTTTTTCGTGTGAAAATATTCATTTTTGACATTGGCTAAACAAATTATCACAAAAAAGTTGCGCCAAAATTGGAAATTAAATTTTTATGTATTTTATTGTTTGTGAATTTCTTACGGTATTTCCTTGTTTTTTCAACCTTTTGTTTTTTTATTGTTTTTTCAATGAAATTATGTTGGACACTTTTGAATCAATAACAGCATAGAATAAATTCATTTGCAACCAGTAAAAGCAACTAATCATACTTATTGATTTTTGCTGAAAACGACAATTCCATTGATTTTGTAACACTGAAAATCACGTTTGAGGCATTTTGGGTTGACATGCGTGTATAAAAAGTCACGCAGCGTCGTAAGCGGTAAGTCCGATTTTGTGTCGAAAATGGTCTCAAAAGATGCGCAAGACTTGAAAGGTAAAAAGATCAGCGGCGACCGGTCAAAAAAAATTTTTTCGCGCGGCATGGTCGTGAAATTCGTCGAGGGGGGGGTGCAAATTGACGCCCCCGCCCCAGATTTAATATAGGGTTAAAAAACACATTTGAGTTTTCTTGTACCTTTCGCACCGTAGAATTATCTAAGATTTCCTCCCTGTCTTACCAGTAACACTCTTACTGACTTTCATAGACATTATACATAGAAACATCAAAAAATCTGTGATTTTACTAATTAGGGGAGTAAATTTCATGAACTTTTTGATTCCAAATGACATAAAAATGACAGCATATTTCCTTAGGCAGAGGCCATAAGTTCAAAACTCTTCATTTATTTAACGGTATTAAATCCTGGACCCATTGAATGTGTATGGAAACTGGAAGCTTGTTTCTCTCCAAATCTTAGGGACTACTCTGCCCCCCCCCCGATACGACAAAAGGGCATAACTGACATTTTGGTGTTTTGGAGATATTGGGCAAAATGTATTTTGTTCAACACTTAAAGCCCTATTTTTTGTTCTGCATGTTTAACATTATGTACCGAGTCCCCCTACACTATATAACTCAATTTTGAAAAAAATGTCAGTTATGCCCTTTTGTCATGGGGGGGGGGGGGGCAGTACTGCCCCAAATGCCATATTTGTGGTAGGGTCAATTAAACAGACGTTTAGGGGCATGCCGGATGTATGAAAAGATTAACCAATCAACCAGCCCCCAACTTAATGGTTTCCCAACTAGCCTGTAAAAAAAAAGGTGGTCACAGCCATGTGATCTGTCAGTATCATACCAACATATTTGTGACACAATTCTTTTCTCATTTCCAACATGACCTTGGGATGAAAGAGATCCCCCCAGAACCCACCAATCAGAATTGATGAGTAACACGTGATCAGCCATGGCTGTGCTTTGATTTGCGAAAGCAACCAATCACATCACAAAGTGACTTTGCTACATTCTCCAAACTGGTGCTGAACACCTTTTTCATCTAATACTGCTAAACTGCACCATATGCTGTATTTTGTTATCCATATCCGTCTAACTTTGCGCAGCTTTCTCTGTGATATTTCTAGCAAAGAGGTTCCGTGGAAACACGCTTGACTCGCAAAATGTGTTGCACACACCGACGTGTAATGTACCGTCCAATCAGATTACTCATGATGACCTGCTCCCTCAAAATCAATCACAAAGACTGCTTATCGTCTTCCAAAGGACCACTATTTATTTCCTCTTGGTAATCTGAAGATCACCCCAATTACAAACAAACCAAGCAAAGTGGATGCTATTTTTTCCAGCAACTGCAATCTTGTCCCTTTGCTTTATGATCCCTTGCCGATCCACAATGGAATTTGAAGAATGTGCATGAGTTGGTTGATTTGCATATATGTAATTGTCATTGTTAAAAACAATCAGCATCCCCCAAAATGACGATCCCATGAAGGCGATATGTACCGTTCAAAGTTTTCGTTGCAGCAAATGATCACGGATCGCATACCAAGCTCCTCCAATTCAAATTCCCTGTGGAGTTTAGTACAAGAGAGCTACGTGGATCCTTTCTGTCATTCATTTTATTCAACAACCATTTCAGGTCTTTCGATTTGTGTCACTTTTAAGTTGAATCCATCGGATATGTCCTTACAAAATTATGCCTGGTGAGTTCGGCCGCGGATGGCCTCTCCGATAGCGTTTTCTTAAAGCACAAATTGAGGAAATCATGCGCGTCGTCCGAGACGGAGGATGGAAGCTGGGGACACGTTTGTTGCGTTGCGATTTTAAAGATGGCTGCCATGGCTTCATAGTCGGCCCATGGCGGCCTGGTGGTCAGCATTTCGACCACCGTACACCCGATACTCCTGCAATCAAATCAAAATGTGGAGAAGGAATCAATGGAATTCATGAACAAAAAGAATGACAACGTACTGACAGAGCACTTATACAGCATCCAGCAAGCTTCAATTCTCATCCAAGTCTGTGTAAGTTTGCATGAATTTGCATTAATTATAATCAATGTTTCAGGCCAAATTTCAAAATTCAGTGAACCTAGGATAGCTCTACCTGATAAAACTTACTAAAATCAAAATCAATTAAAAACATAAACATTTTTAAAAATGCATTAAATTCACATGAATTACCTTAAATAATGTTTGAGGCAAATTGTATCAATTGTCAATGTTTCTGCTGTGAAAATTTCACTGTTAAACAGTTCCTCCTTCTTGTATTATAAAATCTGCTGTGAAGCATTTTTTACTTCTCCCATCAAGTCACTGCCCATCAAAGTATTTATCCCTAAAGTACTGCATAACATGCTGAATATTGGCGGTGGTTTTATTTTCATGAATTTTGTGACTTAAACTACCCCCCCCCCCAAAAAAAAAAAACACCCAAACCACTGCCTGATATACCTACATACAGTAAATGAACATGCAATTAAATCGTGAAAATAAATACTTTAACAAATATCCTGTTTTGAAGCAAATCGCAAACTATTATGTACAAAATATACGACAAATCAGGTAAAGGACAGATTCCCTCAAGAAAAAAGAAAAGATGAGGACTTACCAGATATCAGCTTTCCTGCCGTACCCCTCCCCGTTGATGATCTCTGGACTCATCCAATATGGCGTCCCAGTCACCGTCTTGATGCCCGTTATACAACTGTGTATCGTTTGTAGTCTTGTTGATGCACCAAAATCTGCCAACTTGACGTTACCTGTCGCTGCTCTTAGGATATTTGCTCCTGAAACAGATAATCATACATCAATGGCCAGTTAGAATTTTTCCCTATTGCATATACCTCATACCAAGCAAAAAATTACTGTTGGTGAAGGTGATGGGACCAATTACCACTTCCCAGGTGATCTGGATGGAGCTATCTTTCTGAAACAAAGCTGGGACAGATAGCTTGTACATTCAGATCATCAAGAAAGCGATAGCATGTCTCATCGCCTGAAACCAAAATGATGAATATATTAATATATTTCCTTTATATTTCACATCTGAAACTATTTAACACAAGAAAGAAGGATGTATATTTCTCTAAGAAAAAGACATTTGAGCCCAAATATGGAATATGTCAACCCACTCCTGGGTGCGCACCACCAGAGACGTTCAATGCATGCGTGTGCGGGTTGGCGTGCATGCATGTTGCGTATTATAGGAACCGCTCGTGACATATGCATGCCGCCAATCGTGCCGAGACGTCGAACTGAAACAGTAACCAAATTTTGCCCTATCAGCACAATTATCTGAGTGCATCCCTAACATTTTTTCGTAGACAACTATATGCGATATGGAGAGTTTTTAGGATGGGCTCACAGGCAGCTACAAAGAGATATATTTCAATATAAACAAGGCTGAAATTTTGGCCTGTAAATATATTGTCAGGCTCAAATTCAGATTTCTGCCTGAAATCTGGCCTCTCGAGATATTCATAGTGACTGTTTAACATTGTTTCTGATTCAAATAATCTGAGCTGATCCTACATACATGCCATAATCTATAGGCCAAAATCTAATCATTTCGTCCTTGGTTCAGATTTTAATAAAATCCTTTCAGCAATTCTTAAGTAATCTTGTTCACAAGAAAGTGCAAACAATCTTACCTTTGATATCTCGATGTACTATGTGATGGTCGTGGAGATATGCTGTTCCCTCTAGGATTTGCCTCGTGTATTTTCTCGTCACTATTTCCGTCAGAGCACCATAATTTTTGAGTTCATCTTTCACTGACCCCTGTTAAAAAGAATAAACATATACGTGAACATTGAGAAAGTGCATAAAATGGACATTTCACTTTGATCATTTTAAAGGGCATTGATATGATTAGGAGATAATCAAAAATGCTCAAGAAACCAATCTGGTTTACAGATTTACTAATATCTACACTAGCTGGAGTGTATCGCCTGCTGGAAGGATTTGTCTTGCATTTGTTTAAGGAGAATCAAGCATGAATATACCAGCACTGAATTACTCTCGTGCCCGCAAAGAAATTACTCCTATAAAAGTACACGATAAATTTGCTGTCAGTCACAAGGCATACTCCTGGTAGTTCTTTGAAAATGAGTCAACATTGACACCCCCCCCAAAAAAAAAAATCACAGCAAGATCATTGCACAATTTACTTGACTCTAGAATATTTCTAGTCTTACCCCAATTTGAAGACTATCCCCCAATCATGTCATTTTATCTTTACATTATCGAGCTCAGACATAGGAGAGGGGAAATATTAGAAATCTTTCAATTTTTGAACCAGAATAATGCTACCCACCATAACATTGTGTTGTTTTTATGCTTTTGGGTTTCTAAATATTAGTGAGTGTAGTGATAAAATTGCCTCTGTCCAAGTTGGCATTAATTTGGCTGAATGAGGACATCAAAACTAGATAGATCTTCGTGTATGTTATAAATATCATGTGGCATCAGATGGACATCAGAATGTTAAGGTGCTGGTATTCTTTCAGCAAAAACTAACCCATTGCTTCAAGACTTTGTTATTGCCATAAAGTTAATATATGACATATCCGGTTCCCGTAGTCAAACGGTTAACAAAACCATTCATACAGCCCTATCACACATGAATGGTTGCTGTCAATGCCACAAAACATACCAATACATGTATCCCACTGTTCAAAAGGTCTATGGTTCATATAGGATATCTAACAACTATGAATTGGCTTATACGAAGATTAACTTAACTGATCACCACAGTGAATGGTTGCTTCTCAATGCCTCACTAAAGACATATCCCACTGTTAAAAGATCCATGGTAATCATTCGGGATGCTAAGAACTATGAACTGGTTATTCAACGATTAACTCGCACTTAATCTACCAAGTACTTGTCTACTGACAGAATATGTGGTGCCAGTGTATGCTACACATTTCACTTCAAATTACGCTATTTTGGGGATACTTCCCTCAAATTCTTTTGATCCAAAGTATGTTTGCAGAAAATTAAATTGCAAAACCACACTTCACCTGCACTATAAAAAAAAAAATGCCATCGTTTGTGGCGTAAGAACTCTGAGAAGTAGCACAAACAAAACCTCATGTAGTGGGGGCCAACTCTAGCATTTACACCACACATTAAGCAGATGCATTACCACAACAAGCTAAGGTTAATTTGTTCTAGAGTATGTGCGGAACGTTGATGAGCAGTCTATACTTAATGGCCAATTACTATGCTCATATAAAACAGATGTCTGTTAGACTTCTCTTATGAGGAGGTCTAAAGTTGAAATTGGAGTTGTTTACCGCAAAGCTCCACTGGTCCATTTTGATGGTAGAGGTAAACAAGTGGCAAACTGGAGCACAGTCTAGAATTCATGCAATATTATAATATTGTACTGACCCTGCATTAGATTAATCATTGCCATAGCTTGTGGCCAATTTTACGGTGACCAATCATTTATTTATCTTATTATTATTGTTTTTTTTATTATGTATTTATGTATTGTTATTACAACTACAAAAAATGCAGGGTTGTTTTCATGCCATACTCCACCGTAATAAGAGATTGCTAGAAACTATTTTTGCAAAGAATACATAAAAATAGCACATTAATTCCACAATCTTGAGCTCATGATGAAATGACACAATCACAATTAACTGATATTATTCACCAAGAAAACCTGTCGAACTTGTCAACAAAGACTTGCAATGCTAGACAACTTTTAGGGCTATCGCATATACATTTGACCCTTTTGCATGTTATTGAATTGAGCAAAACAAAATGTTAAAATTGGTACTGATAAAATCTTAAAACTCACAATTTGAAATAATTCTACGTGTCCAAGTTTTTGAACTGCTCTTTTCAGTCATACAATAGGGCAAGAAATCACCACACTCATTTCCTGTATTGTAGCTGGTTAAGCTGTGAATAGTACGAGGGGGCTTTAAAAGTTCAATGGCTGACCCGGACGAGTTATTGCTATCACCATGAAACTTGGCATGCATTGATTTTAGACTCTTGATTAGTATAACCCGCGATGTTTTAATTCAGATCAACAAGCTAATGGGGTTCAATCCAAGACTTTGAAAGATTAAATATTTTTATGACGTCTTGCCTCAAAAAATCATCCCATGTTGATTTACTACGATTCCTTTTGCATCAATCAAACACTAAAAAAGGACAATAAAGAACAAAACAAAACAAAAGGTTCATAGCCTTCCCTAGTGATGAAACTGTGTAACGAAAATTTGGATGACTCCCTAATTCTAATTCCATCAGGAAAGAAGTTGATTGGACTTTTTTATTTATTTCATTTTTTACTTTCTATTTTCTTTATCAGATCTAATTGGCAGACAGGTCATATTTCTAGATGGAAAGAGTCATTTAAAAACTTCAAATTTCCTAAGCCTTTTCTGAAAAATCAGAATGCAGGTAAGTCTGCAAATAAAGCCGCATTACAAATTGAATGATTTGATCAATACACGGCCAAGATTTCACTGGCTCTAAGGCATTACTCATTCTGGGTCAGACTATGAACTATTCGCCCTCCCTCGTCGCAGCGCATGCAGGCAGAAACATTAGAGTAATGGATGTGGAGGAATTGGGTGGGAGAAGATCATGACCCCGACCATAAACTTCCCATGAAATAGACAAGACAGCCTCTCTCTTCCAAAGAGCTCCAAGTATGCATGCACATATCCTAGGGTGCTGGCAAGTTCCCTCAACAGTCTCAACTTTCTTGCTTCAGGATTGCCACCTGCCTAATAAGGGGAGTAACGTGAATAAACATGAAGAAACAATTCTGCGAATAACATGAAAGAATCACGAATAACATGAGCAATATGTATAACGAATAATTAATAAAATAGGAAAGTTAATAAAGAAGTATAATCTGAACATTCAACACATCAGTGTTATCCAGTTTTGAGTCTGAACTCGAAGTCCATATTCAAGTCACAATAATAAAGTAAATGGCTATGTGTCTTCTTATTGCTCACTCGGACTATATACAGCAACACTGGAATGTACACCTTGTATACTATAATTAACAAAGACACAAATGCCAGATTACATGACAATAAACAGTTTATGAGCGAACATAATCTTGAACCATCAATATATATTGTAATTTTATGTCATCATGTAAACGAATATGAATTTCGCTTATGGACAATAAAATATATGAATATGAAATATATGACCAAGTACTTATTTCAATATTAGGGAAAACCAAATGCAATGTATATCGACGGCAAACATATATCAGGCTGCACTGCCTAACGGCTGGGGGGTTTACAAAAAACAAATTTCCTTTTTATGAATTTGCCGAGAATCTGGGATTTCTGTTTATTATTAATCTGATGCAAATGGGCCCAACTTGTGCTGGTTTGGCTTCTTGGTTGAAGAAAAATATTGGGATCAATAAAATAGGACTACAAAAAACACGGTTAAGATGAAATTACTTACTCTCCTAACATCGAATTGCTGTTTTCTAGTTGCAACTGTTTTGACGAGCTAACTCTCTTCGCAGTGTCGCGTCGGTAACACCTGTACACGGACGCCAAAACGCCCCCTGGCCATAGGATCTTGCCCTTACTGCCAATCGTTGGTGCTCTTTGCGCTGCAAATGGTCAGATGAAAGGGTTGGAAATAAATCATAAAATGATAGATTTACCTTGCGACACATCAGATTTGTGGTAGGGCTTCACGACGTTTTGTATTTCAGCAACTTTTGAACTTAACACATCCCGCTCCATAACTAACTTCCTGGACAGTATATCGCGATATTAGAGAATCATTTCAGGTGTTTTTCTAACTAGTAGTGTACAGTTTTAGTAAAATTTGAAGTTTAGAAGTTGGCACTTACGGAGTACCACGGGACAGACATAGCAGGAGGGAAATAAAACCCATGCCCTCCTGGTGTCTGGTTTCGCTGGGGGCATTGCTACCCCCAAATTCATGTACTACGGTCCACCATATTGTGATTTGAGTAATTGCACGACAAATCACAAAACACACCAAATATTGACAGTAAGATGGTGACTATGGTTCAAGTGTTTGCCAACCCAAGAAACTCACATCTTGTGTTAATCCTAACTGCACTGAATTGGACTGGTGGTGTAATCCCATCCCCTTCCACAGATCGCCCCCTCCGTCACCTCCGCGGGGACAATGGTTTGACAATTGGGTAACACCACAAAATTACAGTACATGGGCTATGGTACAGGCATTGCAAACCCACCTAACAAAAATTAGCAGTACATGGGAACTATTTGGTTCGTCATTGCAA
>JZLH01S0555547.1:0-25223 GCA_001188425.1 Eucidaris tribuloides
CAAGTTGAATAACTTTTTGATTGCAGCTATAATAATTTAGTTGACATTTGTAAATGCTCATTTACCAGTATAATATACTGTGGCAATGTCAACGGCAAAATAAAACAAAGCTTAGAATTTATTGGTGTTCAGATATAATAAATTATTCTGGAAATGAATATAGAATTATACATGTAACAATCCGGGGGGGGGGGGGACTGCCATTACAAAGTGTACACCATGCGCATGTAAAAAAACGCGTAAAAAGGGTTGTTGTTTTTCACGATCGGACGATGTACGCGCGTACATTGAAAAGGGTATCAAAATCGACAAAATCAGGAGAAAAGGGTATACATTTAACAATAGGCTTACTTGAAAGGGTATTATTTTCAGACCTGAGTAGGGTCTACTTGTTTAGTGTATACTGAGATCGAAGGATAAAAGGATAATTTACTTGTTTAGGGTCCATTTCGAAAGTCCATACACGCGCATAGTGTACACCATGTAATGACGGTGGCCCCCGTAGTAACAATGCCTTGTAATTTAAAAAAAAATAAACGGATTCGAGTACAATTTCGGCAATTGTTACATATCGAAATTATGATTAAAAACGGCAAAGTATGTGTCTGAAAAGAGTCATTTCTGACCCCCTCCCCCCAAGAAAAAGAAAATGATGATGATGATGATGATAATAATAATAATAATAATAATAATAATAATAATGATAATAATAAAAATAATAATAATAAAGGATGGGATGGGGGAGTAAAATAAAAGACTGAAACTGTCTTCGAGATTGACAACACTAGCATGTTCAAGATTTTGTGATAATTATGTGACTCTCTTTTAGAAGTTCACCAAACTGACACTTGTTACATATTATACGTGGTACAATGTATGATTTAAATCAGTCACACCGTGTGTTGAAGTAATGCTGTTGGTATAGGCTGTGTGTATTGTTCGTTACGTCACCTTGATGAAGTATAATTTCTTGTCATTGGCGAAAGCAATAATGTCTGGTGACAAACACCGCATGAAACACGGACACCACAAATCCAGTGTTACATGAAGCTCTTGAAACTCGGTCTTACGTCTGACATGTGTACCATCAAGAGCATAACGAGTTAGTGACAAGACACTGTCCTCTTCCTTAACCCATGCAATGTACAATCTGTCCTGGCTGTCAACAGCCGCATACAGCCATCCACTAGGTTGGGTAATTATGCTACCTTTGTGACCATCTCTGTCATACAGAGTCACAACACATGGTGAAGTAGTGCCACAGGTAGCTAGCCGTATTGTACCCGCTCTGTGTACAGATTGTTTCTGGTTTTGTACTTTTCTGTTGGAATGATGGTTGATGGTTCAGATTCTGTTGCTTAAAAATGTAGATGTCTTTGCTCCCATTTACAGCCAATATATTATGCGTTTATGGTCTGTACGTCACACTTAGCTCGACCAGTCCCATCAGGAATGGTCAAACTGATATTAGTTTGGTAGAACCCTCTGATTGATACGATCCGCAGACCTGTTATTGCGAATGACACAACTAATCTCCGCTCAGACGAAATGCAATTATCCACATGTCATCTGTTTGTTGCTCGGTAGATGTTGCTGCCTATCCGGCCATCCAGACCATACAGAACGCGCCTTTTGTTCCCATAGACAATGCATGTAGCACATTCACGTGGCATTTGCTGCATTCCATATGACTTTCTGGTACACTACTCCTTTACCACATTGGCTACCCATGTCACTCGACTTTCTTCAACCACATTCATGACTTCGTTTTCTCTCACAGCTTCCCAAGCTCAATGACACCTCTTTAGCAGGCCAAATTGTGATTCCTTCAGCACGTTAAACCTTGATCTGTAAACTCACATACCCCTTCTTAGTAGTATCTCCAATTCTTTACAGACTGGTTGTGCTGTTGCCAGGTATCTCCTTCCAGTATGCTGCAACGTGATTATCTTGACACAACAGCACAGATGGTATCGATCAAGATGAATCTGTTGTTGATCTTTCTTTGAGTCATTCAACTGTCCTTCTAAAAATTTGTGAAATGCTCAAGTTTTGAAGCAGAATTGCCATTTGTGTTGCACGCTGCTTATTTTCTCATCCGAGACAGTGAAATTTTGACTTTGAGTTTCGTTTCAATAGAGTTTCAACTACATCTGCGCTCTCCTATGAAGTTTTGATATTCCTCTCATATAATCTTTCTTTTCATTGCTACGTTGAACAAGATCATCACCTTATCTTTCATCTCCTTCCCAAGTTCTGGGACGATTTTATGGATTTGTGCTGTCGGATGAGAAATGGACCACACTTCAGGCAGTAATGTGATTCTGCAATCATCACAGAAAAAATCTCTCGATGTAGTTGTGGATGTGGCCATTTATCAAATGCTGCGATTGATATTTCTCCTTTCCACTAAGAACATCTTGCACGTTTGATACAACGATGATGTCGGACGACAGATGTCATGCTCTCATGTCCACTTATAGCAATCATACACATGTAGTAATCACAGTCATGACAAAACACCCTTGGCATCAAGCTGCCAAATTACAGAAATGTACTTTTGACAATCTCGCCTTCATGAAGGAGAAGTAGACGAGGAGGATGTAGAGTGCGTAGGCTACGATATTCATCGACAAGTCGATTACGTAACATTTATGATCAAGCCTTGAACGACGACCCTTAGTAATTTGTAGCTCGACCTTACAGACTGGACAGAATATGTGATCCAACTTACGGTGACCCTCATTGCGTGATTCTTAAGCATTTACCGACAAAATGATATGTCCACAACTCAGGAGTTATGGCGATTCCACGGAATGTTGTCAAGCACAGGATGGACACCCAGTTGTCGGTTATTTTTTGGTTTCTCTTCTTCAGCATACAAAATACTACCTTTTTCTGCAACGACCTCAGTTCAAATATTGGTCCCAGTCACCAACATTAATTGCTCTGCCCAGACTAAACTTGACACCTGATACTGTCAAATCATCTAACGGAATCTAAGTTTTGACAGTCAGTTACCACATTCACTTCTGTGGTAAGCTTTCATTGCTTCTATAAAAAACTCTCAGCTGTATATTGTAGTATGTAACAAAATGATGACAAAACAACAAAATGCAGTTTAACCAGCAAGTGAGCATACCAAAATGGCATTATGCTTGTATTCACATACAGTGTACTCTTTATGATATTCATCTTTATTTGTACTCACTAGTTCTGTCCAATCACAATCAAACATTTAATCTGCCAACGTGAACTTTGTACTACCTATCAAATACATTTTGCTACCCTGTACCTGAGATTCACGCAGTAGCACATACAATCCACGGACTAATTAGCATGTATCTCATGATACACCTATAAATTATCATCTATGTGGGAGTATATTGTTTGTATTCATAGTACGAAGTGCTAATGATTAAGGGGAGTGTAATTGATTTGCACGTAGGCCTACACTAAAATGAGTTAATCTGAAGCCACTCAGAATGAGGACGAGATTCGCGTAAATCTTCACCTTTACTTCATATAGAGTCCTGGGGTCGGGTAGTCGGCTTTTTATGTAGATAAGGACTAGCTGTTGGAGATTCAAATTGATTCAAACATTGCATGACACGGTTTTCTGCCCCCCCCCCCCAAGGGATACAGTACTCCAACAAATTCATTCATGCAAGGCCGTACACAGAAAGTTTGCCTGTGGAAGGGAGAACATCATTTACTGATGAAACTATTTCAAAATTCAAAATTTGACAGAAAAAAAGTTGGATTTGAAACTGTCAGGGTGCGATTACCCCCTGCAGCTCCCCCACCCCCGCTACATACGTCCATCCAAATGCACGCACACCCTACACACACACACACACACACACACACACACACACACCTATACACAAACAAAAGACGAAAAAGACACTATATTTGATATGCAATATCATGAGTGATACGCTGCTTTTTAGTTTATGTAAATGTGTATGTGTGTGAGCAATACTGCATAAAAAAATTAAGTATATACCTCGGAAAGAGATTTTATTCATTCCAGCTTTGCACTATTTGGATGGTCACTTGAAAAGGTTTCACACTTGTTGGCATTTTTAGTAGTTTTTTTTTCTGCTGATCGGTAATATTTTCACTTCACATTGTTCTGGGAAAAACGGGATTTCTATTTTTATGGAAGAAATGGAAAAAACCCTCTGCAAATGCATATTTAACAGCATGACCTTCTGATTTTTAATGATATTTTAGGCATGAAAATATATCTGTACAAACAATATAGTGCAAAGATAAGAAGAGTTGATACTAAGTCCAATACACACCTCACCCTCATGGTTAAAACCTTCTGTTCACTGTATATGAATGCTAAATTTCGTCCCTATATACAGAGTTTAACTCTTAGCGTGTGGTGTGTATTTGTTACTTTGGCATGTTAAGAGTTAATTCTAGACGTACTTATACGATTATATTCTCTGAGTATAGCTACATGTATTGATTTGCGCTTTGTTTCGAGTAAAATATACATTATCACTATAATAGCATGGGCGCTAACAGCGGGACAGGGGGACATGTCCCCCCTCCCATGATTTTGAAATTTTACATAGCCCAGTATTACAAGATTGCGGTGTCCCTAGTGGGTGCTCCCCACATTTCAAAATGGATTTGCACCCATGTATAATAGATGGAATAATGGAATTATGGAAGAGAGTAAAATACCCTCCCAACTCAAAAGCATTGCAACATACACTATAACGCATGCATTTTAAGTTGAAGGGGTCTTTCTATAATGATGGCCTGATGAAGTTTATAATTGGAAAATAACAAATTATTTGAAAAGAAATCAATGAACAATTGTTTTTCTTTCCTTCTCCATGGCGGAGAGATTATCAAATACAGGCCCACCCACGGCAGAGGGGCTGGAACATAAAATTTGACTTTTTTCGCCTCCCTATAGGGGTGGGGTGTTAATTCACACTAATATCGTAATTCAGTTTCATATTTCCCGTAAAATGGTTTGGATGGCTTGGAAAGACTTCCAACAAACAAAAAATGTTATTGTGTTCCTTTGACACGGTCTCAGAAAGAAGACACCACGCCGCAAAGACGAAAGCGCCTCCTATCTTCATAAGATAGTAATAAGGAGAATACGCCCCATATTTCAGAAAAAGACCTCCTCGATCGTAATTTCTGATTCTTTCTCAATTCTAAAGGCGGTTTATTACTGCAAACATCCTAAAATTTGCTGTAATGCGACTTTTTAGTAGATTTGATATAAAGATGTGGAGAGAAGGTCATCATCTTTATATTAGTAGCCTCATCCTCCTTATCACTATAAGATAGGAGGCGCTTTCGTCTTTGCGGCGTAGTGTCTTCTTTCTGAGACCGTGTCAGGGAAACAAAATGACATTTTTTGTTTGTTGGAAGTCTTTCCAAGCCATCCAAGCCATGGGAAATATGAAACCGAATTACGATGCTAGTGTGAATTAACACCCCACCCCTATAGGGAGGCGAAAAAATGTCAAATTTTGTGTTCCAGCCCCTCTACCATGGGTGCGCCTGCATTTGATAATCTCTCCGCCATGGAGAAAGAAAGAAAAACAATTGTTCATTGATTTCTATTCAAAGAATTTGTTATTTTCCAATTATAAACTTTCTTAGGGCATCATTATAGAAAGACCCCTTCAACTTAAAATGCATGCGTTATAGTGTATGTTGCAATACTTTTGAGTAGGAAGGGTAGAAATCAACTATTATGCATAGGTTTAGCATAGGTTCACGACCAAGTTACAGGAGTTCGTTATATAGTACAGTTTCTTTTTCTATATACTTCTGTTTACAAACACTTTGGATGACCCACTGTCTTGACAGTATGAAGTATACCGCCCTCTTTTGTCTTAGGATAGGCTAGAAAGGCGCTCTCACAATACATTAGTTGAGTTTTGTTATAGAATACAGAATTCGTTTTCCCTAGCCAGTCTGTTTACCACGTCACTGCAACAATGCATATTAGGATTATGTACTTGAATATTGACCGAGACCAAGACTACTTTCTGTTTACACGCTTTTTGAACAGCCCCTTGAAAGTGAGTCTTAAAGTGAAAGAACCATGAAATCATTCTTGAGAAATAAAACTTGGAATCAGAGTTGAGTCTAACCAAACATGACGTGCTCTTCATTCATGCAAATGTCGTACATAAAACAAGAGCCCCAGTGGCCAAGACGCTCATCTGAGGTATCGCAAACTCTCTCTGGTGCCCATAGAGAAAACATCAATTATTATGGTCAAACATTAATTTTGACCCTTCAAGCAACAACGAGGCCACAAGAACCAGATTAAATACTTTGCATCCCCTCGCCATATAGCTACTTTTCCCAAGTAAAGCTAAATTCTCACATCCGTTTTTATAGAAACAAGGCGATAGCCATAATATATCTTGCGCTAGTATGTGGACATTTGACTAATTTGGCATTTGACCATCCTCGAACTTGACACGACGTATACAGTGGACCAACACTGTGAATCACATTTCAAATTCAAGACACAAGCAACTCAACACCACCACATCTCGGCTGAAAGGCTAATAAAAGGCTGTTAATTTACTTACCTGTATGTGGTATAGTATAATACAGTATTCACAGTAACCAGGAATTACAATGTCATAAGGAAAAAAAAATAAACAATGGGAAAAGATTATTATGGAAATGAAAAACAAAAACCTAATGCACGTAATGCAATGGCCTTTAATTCATAAGTAATTAAACATAATTACCAGTGCTTCGCGGACAATTATTGTAAATGTTATTTTTACAAATCAATTTATGCCACTGACAGCGCGGTTAAGGCAGCGATTCTTATTTGCATTACTCCCACAGCACAACAACATATTGTTCATGTCACTATTAAGCTATTTATGAAGGATATGTCTGTGAAATCGGATGATCAGTAAGTGCCTAGAATTTGTAACATACGCAAAGAAAGCAAGTGTCGTTTAGTGTATGTTCTAAGATAGGAATTTTTGTCTATACGAGACAATTCAAATTAAGGTCTGACTGCAGTGACTGTCACTACAATTCCACAAAAAGTGAGCTCCTAACCCCCATACTGTGCTAAAGATTCTTAGATGGTATTTTCCTTTATACCACTGTATTTAAATAATGTTAAATTATTACCTCTGCCAGTGTGTGAAACCTACGAAAGGCGGAGGTTATGTTTTTGGCTCCGTATGTTTTTCTGTCTGTGTACAAGATATATCGAGAACGGATGAATAGATTTCCACCAAACTTGCACGGTGTTTTGATAATGAGGTAAGAGAGAATTGAGAAATGATTAAATTTTGGGTTCATGAGGTCAAAGGTCAAAGGGGTCACAAGGCCATTAAATATGCTTAATCTCTCAATAACTCGAGAACGGATGATCAGATTTTCATCACATTTTCAGGGTGTGTACATAATGAGGTGAGAAAGAAATTATAAAAGTTGTGGGACATGAGGTCAAAGGTCATATGGTCATCAAGTATAAACAAAAGGCTTAACATCCCAATTCAAGAACGAATGGTTTGATTTTTCACTAAACCAGCAAGATGTTTTCATAATTATGAAGAAAGATTGAAAACCAATACAATTTTGGGTTAATGAGGTCAAAGTTGAAATGTCAAAGCGTTTCTATACAGCTATGTTTGTGATAAAGATACTGACTACGAAATTGCCATATTTTGATAATGGCTGTTTGGCGGAGGTCTGCTCTCACGAAGTGCTTCTCTAGTTAGGCGTGCAAAAGAGACGCCAAACCATTCAAACCAACAACCGGATGATCTACATGTATGTAGTAGAGACTGAGAAGACTATAATCCAGAGACTACGAAAATCGATTTCGATAAAAAAAAACTGTCTTCGAGATAAACAGCCCTGCCATATTTGTTGATGATTTGGGAATATGTGACTCTCTTCAGATATGTTCACACTCCATACTCAACTGATATTCTGGAATTAGGTACAGTGATACAATGTGGGATTTAATTAGTCATAACTATCAGGTGACAGGTTCTGTTTATGGCCTAGTATGCAAAAGAAATAATGTCTGGTGACAAACACTGCATGTAACTCCACCACGAATATAAATCGGTTAATTTAAGTTCCTGAAACTCGGTCATACTTTCGACATGTCTGCCATCAAGTGTGTAGCGAGTTAGTGACAGGACACCCTTCGCCTTAACACATGCAATGTACAATCTGTCTTGACAATCTACAGCTGCATACAGGTATCCACTATGATTGGTAATGGTACTGCCTACATTACCATCTCTGTCACACAGAGTCACAACACTTGGTTTGGCGCCACATGTACTTGTCACTATTGTGCCTGACTTTGTTGTACAGATCTGTTGTGGTTTTGCACTTCCTGTTGGAATGATGGCTGATGGCACAATATCAGTCGGCTTGAATATGTAGATGTTACTTGTCCTATTTACAGTCTGTGCTAACCCTTGCTGACATTAAGTTGGTATGAGGAATGAGAAACTGCGCGCCTGTTGGTGAACCATCTGCATTGTACATCATCAACCTGTCTTTCCCAACTGACACAATTGACCTCCCATCTGACAGAAATGCAATATCCCAAATGTCTCTTTGCTGCAGTACACGTTGCCGCTTCCCGCCATCCATGCGATACACAAATGCACGATAATTCTCATCAAACACAATACATGAAGCACATTCATTTTGCATTGCTGCCATACCCTGTGCCCATTCTGGTAACTCCATCTCCTTCACCACATTCAGAAGTGGTTCTTCACCTGGTATTGCTGTAATTGCACTTGCATATCCTGCCAACTCCACCTCTTTTACCACATTCGTGACCTCTTTTTCTTTCACCAACTTCCCCAAGTCAATAGCACCATCCCCAGCAGGCACAAATTGTGACTTCTTCGCAGCGTTAAGAACCTGATCTGCCAACTCCTCATCAACCCCTTTCTTCAGTAGTTCCTCTAATTCCTGACACACGTGGTTGTGTGTTTCCAGGCTGTCTCCTTCCAGATTGTCGAGGTGAGTATTTGACACCAACATCACAGAGCTTTCGACAGTAGATAACATTTGTTGTTGACTTTCTTTTGATTTATCTAATTTTCCTTCGACGAAATTCTGAAATTCTTTCAGTTCTTTAACCAGAAATTTCTCATTTTGTTTCAGCTGCCTAAGTTTCTTATCACAAGCCTGACGAATTTCGAATTTGAATTTCTCAAAAGTAGATTTCAACTCACATCTCCGCACCTCCACAGTTTCAATACTCCTCTCAATAAGCTTTCTTTTTAGTGCTGCGTTCAACAAGATCATCCACCTTCTCTTGCATCTCCTTCCCAAACTTATCGCGATTTCTTATTTTGTGCTCTCGATGAGAAATTATACTTTTTCGGCAGATATGGACTTTACAATCATCGCAGAAAAAAATCCCTCTCCTCTAGTTTATGGGTGGGGCATCTTTCAAACTGCTTCACAATGTTCTCCTTTCCACAAGGAACATCTTGTACCGGTACAACATGATGTCTTGCAAACAAATTAGCCATTCTCTCATGTCCACTATAACAATCCTCACACATGTAGTGATTACATTCCTGGCAAAACATGAGAGCCCAAAGCGGCAAATTACAAAGTGTACATTTCTGACGAACATCGCGAAAAGCAGTAGTTTCAGCGAGGGTATTAGGTCTACGTAACTCGTCGACAAGTCCATTGACGGTAACGTTTGATGCCAATCCTTGGACACGACTTTCAGGAAACTTGGTAGATTTCCGACATATTGGACAGATCATGTGATCTAAGTCACGGTAACCCTCATCGTAAGATTCCAAGCATTTACGGCAAAACGTATGTCCACAACTCAGGAGTTTGGCATCCTCAAATGTGTCCAGGCACAGAGGACACATCAGGCTCTGTGAATGATTGGTTTCTCTTCCTTCAGCCATGTCAGATGTTACACTTTCGACACCGACATCAGTTCAAGTAAATGTCTGGTGCATGTACGTCCGTACACACGAGTTTCAGCTTTTGCACTGAAACTCACAAATTACGCTTTCAAATATACATGTACCACAGTTCGTAAAAGTTCTGACTGCTAAAAACATTACAATTGAAACTCTAAGATATTAGACGAGTATTGAATCATCTTCGAACGCAGAGCTAAGACCTGGATCAGTCGAAATACAATCACCATCAAACCGGTATCAGCCGCTTGACTCACGAATTCCGTTGCTATAGTTGTTTGACACTGGTGCCGTTTTCGAAAGCGACTTTCTTTATTGAAGTGTTGTTCATAATGTGATTCTAAAAAATTGATGTGATATTATGTTTGCAAATCCGTGTGTCATTTTGCACACAATGTTGCACATCAATTGAAAAGGCGCGTTCTACTACCGTCGAAGAACCGCAAGCTTGTAATCTCAATTAAGTACAAGTACGAAAAGATCTAATGGAATTGAATTGAAAGTTTAAGTGAAATGAAACCAAACGTGTGTCCATAAATTTGACTTTTAGTTTTCCTTATAATTGATTTTCTTTATTTTGACATAAAGAGAAACATATCCCCTGCATAACATCATTATGTCGACATGAACAACTGTCGTTACAAGGAATGTCGAAATTAATGTCGACATACGGCATGTCGCATTGAACAAATTTCGACAGACTTGTTAACACACAGCCATCTAAATGCATGTGAGTGACTCAATTCTGCTCCGGAAATGACGGTTTTAACGACAAGTCCACAATACTTTCAATTTAGGTCTAAGGGGGTATTCACGATTTTCAACATTTTCATGAGCGTACAAAACGTACGGTGGGGAGGGGGAATTAATACCTAAACCTGCCGTACGCTTTTGAATAATAACGAAAACATATTGATTTCACTTTTCCAGTGTGCAATTGCTATTTGTATTAGAGATCATTTTAATAAACACTTCTTGATTTTAGCAATTTTGCATGGCGTACGAGCAAGAGAATGCTTGTAAACTCAACGCTGATGCACTCTCCCGCATCCGGTGCTGAATGCAACATGTGCTGAGTTTATGCACAGACATTATCTGGCCTGTTTCCTGTCATGTCCAGTAATATTTATAGTACAATTGGTATAAAGATGCGAAAGAGTCAATACCCCATTTAAGAAAAAGAAGTCATAATTACAATTGTTTTAAGACAGAGTAGAGTGTACAGTGTACATGGTGTCATGTTTTCCCTTTAGTACGGAACATCGTCCTGAAATATGAACTTTATACATTCTTTTATTCCCTTGGAGGGTTTGAAAGTGTCCTCTTCGTACACTTGTGAAAAATGTTGCCAAAATTTGTGAACGACACCAAACATGGCAGTAAAATCAAATGAAAAAAAATCTGAACATTGTATGAAAATTACATAACAGGAAAGTAATAATTTTTTAATGTGAGATTTTGTAAAACATTGTATTAGGTACACTTTATTTATGCAAAATGCCAATGCGATGCTGTCACAGACTCATCAATTACCACAGGTAATGTATACAATCTTAACAAATGTATGCATTTTCTAATTTGTGACCATATGCTGTAAGAGGATGATATGAAATAATAGCAAAATAATGTATTCCCGTATTTTTCTTATTTGGAACTGTCTTTCAAAAACTGTTTTATTAAAATTATATTGCAGTCATTTTAAACTTTACTTCAAATTGCCTGGACATGTCCTGGAAAAATGCATAAGCATAATACATGGCACTACAGGTAAAACTATATACGGACATGTGCTGAAACACCTTTAATATGTAGCTCCATAATGTACCAACATACGCTAAGGCACTCCTCAGCGCGCTCCACAAGAGATAACAGCTAGATTTTTGTATGAAGTTTTCAAAAAGGTCACATTAATTTTTCACAGTTTTCATTGAATAAAAATGTCAAAAGCACAAGAGAATACCAAGGCAGCAGGGGATAAAGGGGCTGTATTGTTGATGGCCAGTAGTGCATATAAATATAACCAGGTTGCCTGAGAAAAAAAAGCACGGAGGAGCCCAGCGTTCCGCCGCCAGTACGCCTTTATACCTGCAGATGCCCTGCCGATCACCGGCGGGCCACCGGGTGATTTCTTAAAAATCGCCCGATGGCCGGTGGGAGACCGCGCGGGAATCGGCAAGTCATCAGCCCGGTTCATCAGTCGGCCACTGCCCGGTCACCGGGTGGAGAAGCTCCCTCGATTTTAACCGATTGGTGACCGACAGGAAATCGACAGGGCGCCGAAGAGCATCGCTGGGGCTTTACAGCCCGCTCAACTTATCCAAGAATCGCTGGGCGATGTCTAAATTCAAGCGGCGACCGAGCAGGCTATGAATCGGGCGGTCGCCGCTTTGTTTTGTGACCGTAGCATAATTGCAACAGAATTGTTCCACTGCAGGAATTTTCAGTAAGACCCCTGTTTCTCCATACTAAAAGTTTACAAAAATTCTAGTATGAGAAATATGCTAGTTTAATCAGCATATTATGCTAAATTAGGCAACTTTCCCATCTAAGGATTTTTGTGAACTTTTAGCATGGTGCACGGGACAGCACTGAAACCTTCTGCATTCAATTCTGTTGCAATTACTATTGGTAGGTAGAGGCGCAATTTTGGATGGACTACAGCTAGGCATAGAAACTTCATACAGGACACCTCTTTGGACCCAAATACATGTATATGGGGATCAAGTTATCAAACGCACACCATAAACACACATACAAACATACAAACATAGACACACATGCAGACATAATGTACAAACACACTGCACACCACATACAGACACACATATGCACAGTTGCACATACACACATACACATTTAAACACAAGAACACAACACACACATGCACACAGACACATAATTATGTAAAATGTACACAATCGTATGCATATACCCGTACACACACCCACAGGCACACACGTACACATTGATATCAGGACAAGAAAAACGACAACAATAGAGTAGAGCTGAATTTATTGGAATATGCTATAATGATCAATTCATTGCTTTGCAGATACTGAAATGTATTACATTTCAGTATCTGCAAAGCAATTGAAGAAATTGTTTTACGTTATTTCAGCACTTTTTAGCTGGGCATGTTTTCTTTTGTTTTTTAACCGGTTTTACCATCCTGGAAAAACGATTGGTAGAAACGGGACAACCCTATACGAATGAATTTTCACCAAACCAACCGTCAGATTTTATAAACAATTCTATAATGAAGATATGTACTATACTGAAAAAAAAATAAGTTTACGGTACAGCGTGTTCCGGAAAAAATGAAAATCTTAGTAACAAATATTGAAAAAGTCGTACGTATTTGAAAAGCATATTCTCTCGTCTTTCACTTAATATCAGTCACAGAGGTTTTCATCCACGCATGGCTAAGCAACGACAATCAGAAGGGACAAAATCAAAAACTCACTTGCATGAGTAAATTTGGAATTCAAACTCTCATGTTTAAAGCCCAAGTTTAGTTTTGGGGATTTTTTGTTATTTGAAAGCTTTATGCCCCAAAGTCATAACCCTGCAATAATAGATTCTGAATGTCTTCAGTTTTTTTTAAATTAATTAATGAAAAATCTCGGGGGGACCCCCCCCCAAAAAAAAATACATTATAGCATCTAAAGGGTTAAAAAGGCTTTATCGGTTACTTGTGTTTATACTCTCTGAAGAGCGAACAGTTTTGATGAGGTATTACTTCAGTATACCTTTTTACCCTTTGGATGCTGTAATGTAAATATAGATCAAAAATGTCGGGGTCCCCGCATTTTTCATTAATTAATTAAAAACAACCCAAAGACTAAATAAAGGTTATATGAGTTATTACCTCACTGCTGAAAGAGCGGTCTGCTCTTTCAGATGAGTATCAACACTGTAACCTTAAAGCCTTTTTAACTTTTGGATTGCTATAATTTTTCATTAATTACTAAAAAAAAACCTAAAAACATTCAGAATCTATTATTGCAGGGTTATGACTTTGGGGCATAAAGCTTTCAAATAACAAAAAATCCCCAAAACTAAACTTGGGCTTTAAATGCATTCAGTATAATCTTCGATATTGAAGAACGTCATAAAAAAATCTATTTCATCTTATTTCATAATGATACCACATGTAAAGATGAGCGATGCATGATTGAGAAAAGACAATTTAAAACGATGCTTGCCTTCAGATAATTTCCAAAATGCATTCATTAACTACGCATGTCTGCACCAGTCAGCCAACGAGCGAGACATTACCTTGCTAACGGGAAAGGAACCCTATTATTGTGCCTCAAGCAAGCTACTGTGTGAAGTATGCCGTGAGTGAATCTTCTGTTGAGTTGACTTCGAATTGCTGCAAATGCATTCATTTTTAAATAAAGCTGAAACAAACATGTTTTCATTTCACCTGTTTTTTTGACATACATCACTTATCTTTTATGAGATATCAAGGGGGAAATTATAATTTTTTATGTAATGCTTTAATTTTTTATTTTTGTTTTAATTTTTTTTTTTACAAATAACATTTACTACCCTGACAATGCACTCAAACATAAAACTTGTGGGTGCAAATAAAATCATGGTAACACCACTTGATTGTTTTAATTCAATCATGCGTGAAAAATGAATAATACGTTGTGCATCAAATGAAAGAAAAGAAGCAGACTTTACATACATATAAAACCCATGAAGGAAATCATTCATTATCATAGAAAACTGTTGCCATGAAATCCGGTTGCCTTTTTTCTGGGACACACTGTACATATATAAATGATAACAATATAAGACGACGCAAATACACATATATATATTAAGGCTGATACAAATATATTACCTGTATTAACTCAGTTCTACGCGCTTATCTAAAATACCCTGTACGTTCCCGACACAATAATAAGGAATCCAGTCACGGGTTGTTCCCTTCGTACATTTTTAATATAATAGATTCTGAACCTGATTTTATCGAATGTTTCACGTGTTTCATCCTTGTCATTAATGTAGTTTGAAAATAAAAGATAAAATGAACGAAAGGGCACATGGTTACAAGTACAAAAGACCCGATAGGATAATGATTCATACTGACCACTTCTCAGAACTGCAATTGGTATAGTTTTTTTTGTGTTATTAATGTTCGTGACTACATAAATACAAAAGGTTGGTTAATTCTTAAGCCGCTATGTGGACCCCCACCACAACCACCACCACCAACTGTCACATCTGTACAACATATGAAACACAAATTCAAAGTTGTAAATTTCGTTGATTTACTCGAAAAAAGATACTGAAAACTTAAGGAATGCCCTCTATTGTTCAATATTACAATAGTTAATGAGTCATCGTTGAACGTCGACTCGGGTCGATGCTGGCGGGTTATGGGCTAAATCTGAGCCGACATTGCCACGTTCAGAATGGTTGAAAATCTACATTTTTTTATCCTCTTATAAAAAGGTTGTATTACGCTTTTGTCTGCACTTGTATAGATAGGATGTTGTTATTTTGAGATTCATTAAAGTCTAAGCTTTTCAATGGTATATGGTTTGTAGGGGGTAGCTTGTATAGTTCTTGAGATATTCTTATTGGCCACCTCAAAGCCACTGGCTAACATTTACCACAGTTAAAAAATGTGAGCTACATATTCTTTTATGCTCCAAGTGTCTTTGATAAGGTCTAAAAATAAAGCCCTAAAAAATTGTATTTCAAAATGATTATTTAGTGCTTTAAAAAAGTAAAAATTTTAAGTTGACCGGATTCACCCGACAATTTCCTCCCATAGCATTACTGTGTTTGGATCTAGGCTATTTTGTACTCGCCCCGAGCACTAATTGTTTTTCATCCATATCTTGCCAGTGGCAGCATAAATTTCCAAACTTTTGTATTCTAGGGTGTTTACCTGTCCATTCAAACACTAAACTTTGTAGCTCAGATAGCAAAGTTTGACATTTGGGCAATTCCAGCGTTACGGACATTACATTCAGACACTTTTTTGCAACTTTGGGGGCTTATTTCTAGACATTATCATTATCATTCTGAACCTTTTTGTGGAAATCTCACACAGGTCACCCTGAAGTTTTAACAGTTTAAATTTGAATTAGTTTCTGTTTATCGTTTGGAAGTTATTACACATAATGCTTGTCGTTACGGACATTACATTTTTTGGACAAGACTTTTCACCTACCAACACATTTGTCAAAAATTTTGTGAGCTTAAGCATGAAGTGAAGCCAATTAACTTCCGAAATGGGTGCTGAAGACCTGTTTAAGTTGTAGGATGACAATTAGGTACAACAGATTCAGTATATCCCATACAGGACCATAAATGTTGCGTTACGGACATTACATTTTTAACGTTACGGACATTACACCTCGGACCACTTTTTTAGGTCCTCATATTCATACTTAAAACCATTTGATAACTAATATAAAGCTAATATTAGTAATTTTTGGTCCTTTCTTAACTAAAAACTACTATAAATTAATTCTGAAGTGCTGTTGAATGTGAAATAATAAGACTCAAAGATTGTAGGTTTTTCAAAAATGATAAGAAAATTGTGCAAGAAAATGGGTTTTTTGAAGAAAAGTATGTCTAAATATACTTCAAATGTATTCAAATACCCCTCAAATTAAAGAGTTCGATGAGTTCTATTGTGTGATACTAAATCTATCACTGTAGCACATATACATTTTTTTTAATTATTACAGATTTCATGATTTTGAGCCCGGGTAACATTTTTCGCGGAATTGCCCATTTGTTTTTTTAATTTGAAGCTCCACAATGTTAGCCTATTACTTCAATGTAACAGTAATACATATTCATATCGCAGGAATTAGGTTCCACTGTTACATTTTACAAAATATGAATTACCAAGTACATGACTTATGCAGTGGGCACAAAACTGTAGGGGTTCTATCGATATGTTAACCAAACCTTCAGTATTAAACAAAGAGAACACACATATTTCAACAGCATGCCAGAAATCACCAATTATTCCTTAGACGAAAAATGAATATTTATTATGACTTTTTATAACTTACATGTAAGAATATTGTAGATATAGGATGCTAGGGTAGAATTGATTTGTATCTCATTTCAGATGTTATTTGCTTCCAAGTATGGATTGTTTGCTGCTATGACAAGCTTAAACAGATTGAGCACAACACTAATTCAGAAATTGTTGAGGAGCCGAGTCTTGAAATTAAACAAGAAGAAATACAAGACTGTTTTGAAAATTGACAGCACTGGCATGTTCACTATTACGCGATGATTATGTGACTCTTCTCAGATGTGCATACATTTCACACCAAACTGACACTTGTAGCATTTTGTGGTACAGTGAATGATTTAATCAGTCATTCCATGTTTTCAAGTGGCATAGTATAGGTATGCCAGTGGCGCAAATCCGGGGGGACGCGGGGTCACGTACCCCCCCCCCCACACGAGTTTGAAGGTGGGACAATAATGTCCCCCCCCCCACAAATGAAAAGAAAGAACCTTGCATTGCATGCCCACAAAAATTGTTATTTGGCTGAAATGTGAGGCTAAAAAAAATTTTGGCTGACGCAAAATATGGTTTTGGTCCCCCACCCCCCCCCCCCCCCCCCCCGCTTGTCAGAAATTGTTTGGCTGGCAATTTGACAGATTAGAAAAATTTTGGCTGGCAAAATATGGTTCGGGCAGGTTCCTGCATATGATGTCCCCCTACATTTGAAAATGGATTTGCGCCCATGGGTCTAGCGTTGGCACCTTGATGAAGTATAACTTCCCGCCACAGGAAAAAGCAATGATGTTTGGTGCTGAACACTGCATGTAACACCAACACCACCCCAGTGTTATTTTAAGCTCCTGAAACTCAGTCTCACTTCTGACATGTATGCCATCAAGAGTGTAGCGAGTTAGTGACAGGACGCCCTCCTCCTTCTTAACCCATGCAACGTACAATCTGTCCTGACTGTCAACAGCTGCATACAGGTATCCACTAGGTTTGATGATGGTGCTGCCTACATGACCATCTCTGTCATACAGAGTCACTACACTTGGTGTGGTCCAACAGGTACTTGTCACTATTGTACCTGCCTTTGTTGTACAGATCTGATGTGGACTTGTACTTCCTGTTGGAATGATGGCTGTTGGTTCTGAGTAAGTTGGCTTAAAAATGTAGATGTTATTTGTCCCATTTACAGCCAATATATAATCATTGTGGTCTGTACTCACACTGGCTCCGACATTCCCATCAGGAATGACAAACTGCATGTTAGTTTGTGAACCCTCTGCATTGTACATCATCAACCTGTTACTCGCAAATGACACAACTGACCTCCTATCAGACAGAAATGCAATATCCCACATATCGTGTGATTGCTGCTGTATATATGGTTGTCTCCTACCATTCATACCATACACAAACGCGCCTTTTTGGTTACCATAGACAATGCATGTAGCACATTCACGTGGCATTGCTGCCATTCCATATGCACCTTCTGGTAACACTACCTCCTTTACCACATTCAGTGGTGCTTTATTTGACATTGATGTAATTTCACTTGCACGCCCTGCCAACTCCACCTTCACCGCATTAATGACTTCTTTTCCTCTCACCAACTTCCCCAAGTCAATGGCACCATCCCCAGCAGGCACAAATTGTGACTTCTTCGCAGCGTTAAGAACATGATCTGCCAACTCCTCATCAACCCCTTTCCTTAGTATTTCCTCCAATTCTGTACATACATGGTTGTGTGTTTCCAGGCTGTCTCCTTCAAGATCTGCAAGGTGATTATTAAATTTTGATACCACCATCACCGAGCTTTCGATACAAGATAACATCTGTTGTTGACTTTCTTTTGAGTCATCCAATTTTCCTTCTAAAAATTTCTGAAATTGTTCAAGTTCCCCAAGCAGTAATTCGTCATTTTGTCGCAGCTTCATAATTTTGTCATCACGAGCCTGATGAATTCTTACTTTGAATTTCTCAAAAGTATATTTCAACTCACCTCTGCGCTCCTCCATTGTATTGATATTCCTCTCAATATAATCTTTCTTTATAGTGCTGCGTTTAACAAGATCATCCACCTTATCTTTCATCTCCTTCCCAAATTCATGACGATTTTTTATCTTGTGCTGTCGATGAGAAATGCCACACTTCAGGCAGATGTGGATTTTACAATCATCGCAGAAAAAATCTCTCTGTAGTCTGTGGATGTGGCATTTGTCAAACTGCTTCATAATTTTCTCCTTTCCACTCAGAATACCTTGCATTGACACAACATGATGTCCTGCGAACAAATTTGTCATGCTCTCATGTCCAGCATAACAATCCTCACACATATAGTGATCGCATTCATGGCAAAACATGAGTGCCCGAAGCGGCAAAGTACAAAGTGTACATTTATGATGAACCTCGCGAACTCCAGCAGGGGTGTTAGGCCTACGTAAATCATCGACAAGTCCATTGACGGTAACGTTTGGAGGCAAACCTAGGACACGACCCTCATCAAACTTGGTAGATTTCCGACATATTGGACAGATCATGTGATCTAAGTCACGGTGGTCCCCATCGTAAGATTCCAAGCATTTACGGCAAAATGTATGTCCGCAACTCAGGAGTTTGGCATTCTCAAATGTGTCCAGGCACAGAGGACACATCAGGCTCTGTGAAGGTTTGGTTTCTCTTCCTTCAGCCATATCAGATATTACACTTTCGACACTGTCCTTGGTTCAATTAAATGTCTAGGTCACGTACGTCCGAACACACGAGTTTCAGGCTCAGCTTGTGCACCGAAAGCTGGCAGTAAAACTCACATCTAATTTTGTCATAATCTGCCTTAGCTCGGAGAAGTTTTGACTGCCGAAATACATGACCATTGAAGCTGTGATTGCATATATAAGCGAATATTGTATTATCTTCTAAAGCAACGCTAAAACGTGCATCAGCCTGAATACAATCCTCCCCACACCGGTACAGAAGCTTGACTCACCAGTTCCGTGGTTATTAGTTGACATCGATGCCCTTGTCGAGAGCGACTTTAATTCTAAAAAGTTCATATCAATTCGATAGGCATAACTCTGAATCGCAATCCTGCTCTGTTGCACAAAATTATGACGCGCACATTATTTGGTAAAGTGCGTTAGATGTACGTTATCACTGAAGAATCTGCAAGCTTGTAATCTGAATCAATTAAACACAGGGAAGAAAGTCTTGCAATTGAAAGTTTAAGTGGAATGAAAGCAAGAGAAACACATCCCAGGCAAAACATCAGTATGTCGTCATGAAAAAATGTCGTCATAAGAAATGTTGAAATGACTAAATGTCGTCATAAGGAATGTTGAAATGAACAGATGTCGACATACGGAATGTCGTAATGAACACATTTCGACATACTAGTTGGCACACAGCCAACTGCATGAATGTGAGTGACTCAATTCTGCTCCGGAAATCACGGTTTTACCCACAAGTATATGGCGTCGGGGCGTGGAGTGGTGGCGGGGGTGGTCACAATAATTGTCAACATTTTCATGAGAGTACAAAACGTACGAAGGGGAGGGGGACTTAATACCTAAACCTGAGGTGCACTTTAAAAATAACGAAATAAATTGATTTCACTTGTCCAATGTGCAATTGTTATTTGCAGTTGAGCTCATATGGTAATAGACACACTTCTTGATTTTAGCGATTTTGCACGCAGCGCACAAGCAAGAGGATGTTTGCTTGTAATCTCACCACTGATGCACTCCCACGTATCCGGTACTGAATAGGTTAAATCTAACTTGGTCATTTAACAATAACATCAATTGCATCCTGACATTTTTTTAACGGTAGCAGATGTTAAACGCTCCTTGATTTTAAACAGGGCTAAACTATTTCAAAGGCAAAAATTTGAAATTCTCTCACCATACAAAGCGATCCCCCCTTAGCAGGAGCATCGATCCATGTTTCGGATTGAGGGGGTCAAAAGTGAAAACGATGTCCAAAATTTTCGGCGCGACCTGCGCGCCAAATTGTAACACAACATTTTGCGCGCGAAGAGCGCCGAAAAATCGACAATTGTGTATTTTTAATGGTATTTTATGCCATGTTGATTGGGTTTATAATGCTTTCCAATACTTTTAAATTTGCACTGCATATTATGAATTTTTCAAGTTGTCAAAATTAATGGGGCGGGGGCGGGGGGGGGAACGATATGTTTGTCCCAATTATTTTCATTGATGGGGCGATCGCCCCCCTGCACCCCCCCCTACCAGGATCGACGCATCTGCCCCTTAGACCCCGACACCTCCATTAGTTTTAAATGACATACATACGCCATATGAAGACACATATACTCATCATGCACACAAACATACCCATTCACATTTACATATACTCATACCCGTAAGACAAAAGAAAAACGATGCAAGACGTGAAAATCTAATGATCAATGCACTGCTTTTAGTTTATGTACATAATGCAATGCTATATAACTGATCAAAACAATTAAGTATTATACATTAAAGACCCCCCCCCCCAAAAAAAAAGCATTCCAACTTTACACTTTAATTGGTTAGTTGAAAAAGTTTCAGACTTCATGAAGTAATCATATTTTGCCATTTTGTGAAATCATTTTACCATATTGTTCGTCCTAAGAAAATAGGTTTTTCATGTTTATGGGAGAAATGGAGAAATTATGGCCAATGTACTTTAATCTGCAAGTACCGCAGATGTCGAATAATAATTTAGTAATCAAGATACACCTATGAAAACCAATCTATGCTTTTAGCTAACATTATTATGATATTTTTATCATGTGTTTTGTGCTATTGGAGCGTAGAGCTGTTACCAAGTAAATAAATATATAAATTCCATGGTTAAAATCTCATGTGAACACTAGATGAGAGAGTTCATTAACGAATATAACCAAAAGCATACCGATTCAAGGACAAGCCACAGTATCTTGCTATACAGTGCGTCCCCGAAAAACCAGAATCCTAAAACAAAGGCTTTTTGTGCGGCAGCAATGAGGCGTTTGATTGCACAAACAAGTTCAAAACAAACTTTGACTTATGCTCTTTCAAATAATACATTACACAAACCTATTTACTCATGCATCTTTGAGTACCATGACTAGAACAATATAAAGTGTAAAACCATTTGTTACGCTTTTTGGCTTTTACATTGTGCACTCCATGAAAAGATAGAGAGATGGACAGCTGTGTGCACAGTATCAAAGCCAAAAAGCGTATAACAAATGGTTTTTCACTTTAAGTTTTTAAAGTCATGGTACTCAAAGATGCACGAGTGAATAGGTTTGCTTAATGTATCATTTTAAAGAGCATAAGTCAAAGTTTATTGTGAATTTATTTCTACAATCATACGCCTCATTACTTCCGCACAATAAGCCTTTGTTTTAAGGTTTTTTTTTTTCTGGGACGCACTGTATAACACCTCCTGAACATATAGGTTTATTGCCTACGTGTTGATCGCAGGTGATGGTACGAGAAAAATATGTTTTCAAACCGGTTTGCAAAAACCGCTACGATCAAATTGATCGTATAAGAGGTGGCAAGCAATCGCCAGTTATCGTGCGGCATCGTGCCATTCACCGTACGGATGATCGTGCCATCTAATCGCTACTGTCCAAGAGGCGATAATTTGCATAGATACAGAAGTGTATAATATGATCCGCGGGGTAGACCGCACGTCAAATGGTAGCGTCAATCGTACGAGTAGTATGATCCAGACTTCCGAGATACTGGAATGGTGGTTAGCATTTTTCTCGGTGAATATTGTTGTTGTTGTTTAAATAACGTGAATGTCATTCTCTAGATCTAAGTCCCGGAATGAACTTCAACATTCATTCAGTGCATCTTCGATCCCAAGCTGGACGTAATGACAAAAATCATTTGGGGGGTCAGAATCGAAACGTAGTGTCATGTGTCTGCATGTAGTATGTATGTTTTATGAATGTGTGTGTTGGTGGTGTGAGTGTGTGTGTTGTGTGTGTGTTGTGTTGTGTGTGTATGTGGGTTGTTTGGGTGTGTGTTGGTGTGGTTGTGTGTAGTTGATGTGTGTGTGTGTGTGTGTGTGTTGGATGCGGAGCGTTGTGTATATGTAGAGATTTGTGTGTGTTTGTGTGTAATGTGTAATGTGGCGTGTTTAACTTCTATGCACTATTCATTCTATGGTGTTCAAAGACCTACTAGCAAATATGACATATGTACGCGTATGAGAATGGGCTCCTTTTAAAATTTGTGGAAATTCCATATGAAATAATAGAAAAAGGGTGATTTCAATTTGATTTGTTCGTAATGAACTTAATGGATCAACACTGGATAGGAGAAATGTTGAAAGATCCGCGATCGAACTAAAGGACAAAGCTATGAAAATATATGTTGTAATGTTGGCATAACAATCTCATCTATGTTTTTTTAAATTTTATTTTGTCTTGTGAAATTAGCATACTACAGCGTTCAAATTAATCGTATAAAATGAGATCCGTGAGCGATGCGCAGCGAGCGAGCGTTTGAAAAATTCGTTGAATCATTTGGTCTGAGAGAAAAACGCTTAAATGCGTAATCAATTCTGACTCTCGTTCTACAAAACAAACCTACCTCATGGTATTATCAAAATGCGATTATTCGTCTTGAGGATTGATCCTATATCGTAATTGGCAACTACGTAATTACCCGACTTCTGCTCAAGTTTATATCATTTGCCACAAAATAAGCATATTTTGAATTTCTGAAAGCATTTGATCACGCCCATCAATCGAGAGTGTACTTCTAACAGAGCATGAGAGTAGGGGTGGACATTGCGATAGAATCAGAACTTTTTCACAACGACTGTTGGCCGATCTCTGATATTCGGCCTTCATTACATTCAGTCACAATCAAATGTGGGTCAATTTGATGTGCACTAATCTGTCATGAAGTTTTAAGAAATAAAAAAATATCTAATGATAACATGCGTATAAAATCTGAACTCAGACTTATAATATTCCATGATCCTCGTATAACAGGGTGATGCAAAAGATAAAATAGATCTTGTCTGCAAAGAGAACTAGAAACGAAAATGAAGCTAGAAAATATAGCCAAAGAACATTTTAGTGTACAAACATAAATACATCCTAATTAATTGTTGTATCAGTAGTTACCATTTTCATGAAATCATCAACAGGTTGAAATACTGCTTGAAAAATATCGATTCGCCGAGTGCGAAAATTGTGATTAGTTAGTATACATAGATTGCAAAAGTGTGTTATATGAAGGCGAAGAAAACAGGTTAGCTGAAATTATAAAGTCATCTGTATCATGTTTGACATCTATCCAAGAGTCACTGCAAGGACAATGGTTATAAATGGTTGTGTCCGTTAACTGTAAAAAAAGTAAACGGTGATGGGAAATAGTGATAATAAAAATGCAAAAAAAAAACCGAAATCTACATCAATTCATTATAGATTTTTTTAAATTAATATATAGCCATCTCTGACGCTATGATCAAATTTCGTTTGGGGGGTCATGCGCCCCCCCCCATCTGTAACGCCAGTATCTTTGCAGACGGAGGCTTAATTCTTATTTCTCCGACAGCTTCGCCCTCTCTGAGCTTTCTTGGAGCATGTCTGAATTATATCTGTAGAGTAAATTTATCTACGAGTACATTGTCTCTATGAACATTAGTTGGTGCATGTAGACAGGGAACACTGATTTACATAGCAACGTGATATAATGGACGTAAAAATAATATTTTTCCATTGTTGAGGTTGTTAAAACATTCCATTGACACCTTCTTTTCACAAAACGATAATTTTGGCGATATCGAAATGCCAACCGCAGCACCGTTTGAAACCAGTGAACGCACGACGTTTCGTACGAATGAGCAGATAATCGTACGATTAGCTACCTATTCATCGCAAGTAATCGTGAACGAAATCCTGCCATCTAGTCGTAGTCTAAGCGCCCGTTTGTGTACCATTAGCCGTAGGTAATCGAACATAAGGCCACCACTTGCCGCAGTGATCGCATGCGACTGTCGCGACTTGTCTGCAGTGTGATCGTGCAACTATGGTGGCGATTAAGGATTGGTATTACGTGCGATTACCTACGACAATGGCCAAACATGGGGTGCGGTTGGTGTCCGTACAATTGACCATGTACAGCAACAAATCGTGCGAGTTTACTGCGACTTGCTCGGAGGCCCCTTGTCGTAGTGGGAGCGATTCATTTGATCGCAGTAGTCGTAAGCCTGCTAGTGTGACCAAGGCCTAAATGTAT
>JZLH01S0555547.1:33649-46563 GCA_001188425.1 Eucidaris tribuloides
TGCGTGATCTTTGACACCCAAATAACATTGGGTACTTGGAAAGGGCATCTAAAGTCCAAGTTTAGTTACAAATGATTAAATGGTCGGAAATTTATTAAAGTTTCACTCTCGCTCTACCTTGGTGGCTCAACATATTTTTTTTGTTGCAAACATTGAGATAAACTTATCATGACATACCATACATGAACCCACATTTCTCACGTATTGAATATTTTCGTTACAAATGAAATGAATTTAATTCAAGCAAGATTAAACTAACAGAAACTCCAACATGCCATGCATGGATTTTGAGGAGCTCTCTAAAATTAAATTATATTCAACTTAAATTTTAACTAATGATCATGTTCAATACTTCTCTATGTTTTCAAAACACATCTATATTTTTTGATTTAGTATTAGCCCCCCCCCCCAAGTTATATAAAACCTAGACAATTTTCCTGTCTTAACAGTTTGATTGATTGATTTGATTTGATTTGATTTGTTTTATTACGTATTTCAACAACAGAATACATGAATATACATTGATTACAAGATATAATCAAAAATGATATAAAGTAAAACATACAACTTGAACGTCCACTTAGTGTATGTTCATTAAAAATGATAATACATAATACATATCTATAATGTTTATAAAGTTTATTAATATTTTTAAACTTGAATAACATTTTCATTGCAGCTATAATAGTTGACATTTTATAAATGGTCATTTACCATTATAATATACTGTGGCAATGTCAACGGCAAAATAAAATAAAGCTTAGAATTTATTGGTATTCAGAAATGACAAATTCTTCTGGAAATGAAAATAGAACTACACATGTAACAATGTCTTGTAATTTTAAAAAAAAAATTAACAGATTCAGGAGTACAATTTAGGCAATTGTTACATATCGAATTATGATTAAAAATGGCTAAGCATGTGTCTGAAAAGAGTCATTTCTGACCTCCCCCACCAAAAAAGAAGAAGAAAATAATAATAATAATAATAATAATGATAATAATAATAATAATAATAATAATAATAATAATAATAATAATGATAATGATAATGATAATAATAACGATAATAATAATAATGATAATAATAATAATGATAATAATGATAATGATGATAATAATAATAATAATAATAATAATAATAATAATAATAATAATAATAATAGTAATAATAATAATAAAGGATGGGATGGGGAGTATACCAGACTGAATCTGTCTTCAAGATTGACAACATTGGCATGTTCACGATTTTGTGATGATTGTGTGACTCTATTTTAGAAGTTCACCAACTGACACTTGTAACAAACATGTGTTATACTTCGTACAGTGTATGATTTGAATCAGTCATAAAATGTGTTATAGTAAATTAGTAATGCTGTTGGTATAGACCTATTTGGTTTCTGTGCTTGACGTCTTTTATGCTAATGTCTAACTGGGGGGTTTCAAGCATGTCTAACAAAACACTGCCATTTCAACACACCTGACTCATTGCATAACCCATTGAAGCGTCTTCTTCATATTTTGTAACGCCCCCCCCCCCCCGCCGTAAGGCTAACATAAACTCCAGTTTTCTAAAACCGAATTGGTCTATAGGCTGTGTGTATTGGCTGTTGTCACCTTGATGAAGTATAATTTCTTGTCATTGGAGAAAGCAATAATGTCTGGTGACAAACACTGCATGAAACACGGAAACCACAAATCCAGTGTTACATAAAGCTCTTGAAACTCGGTCTTACGTCTGACATGTGTACCATCAAGAGCATAACGAGTTAGTGACAAGACACTGTCCTCTTCCTTAACCCATGCAATGTACAATCTGTCCTGGCTGTCAACAGCTGCATACAGGTATCCACTAGGTTTGGTTATGGTGCTGCCTATGTGACCATCTCTGTCATAGAGAGTCACAACACATGGTGAAGTAGTGCCGCAGGTACTTGCCACTATTGTACCCCACTCTGTTGCACAAATCTGCTCCGGTTTTGTACTTCCTGAAGGAATGATGGTTGTTGGTTCAGAATCAGTTGACTTAAAAATGTAGATGTTACTTGTCCCATTTACAGCCAATATATTATCATGGTGGTCTGTACTAACGTTGGCTGGATAGATTGACATCATCGGCACGGGGCGATGAGGAATGACAAACTGCATGTTAGTTTGAGAACCATCTGCATTGTACATCCTCAACCTGTCAGCCCCAACTGACACAACTGACCTCCCATCTGACAGAAATGCAATATCATACATGTTGTCTGCTAATTGCTGCTGTAGATGTTGCTGCTTCCTGCCATCCAGACCATACACAAACGCGCCTTTATGGTTACCATAGACAATACATGCAGCACATTCACGGGGCATTGCTGCCATTCCATATGCACTGTCTGGTAACACTACCTCCTTCACCACATTCAGATTTGGTGCTTTATTTGACATTGATGTAATTCCACTTGCATAGCCTGCCAACTCCACCTCTTTCACCACATTCATGGCTTCTGTTTCTTTCACCAACTTCCCCAAGACAATGACACTATCTTCAGCAGGCACAAATTGTGACCTCTTCGCAGCGTTAAGAACATGATCTGCCAACTCCTCGTCAACCCCTTTCTTTAGTAATTGCTCCAATTCTGTACAGACATGGTTGTGTGTTTCCAGGCTGTCTCCTTCCAGATCTGCAAGGTGATCATTTGACACCATTATCACCGAGCTTTCGATACAAGATAACATTTGTTCTTGACTTTCCTTTGAATTATCCAATTTTCTTTCTAAAAGTTTTCGAAATAGTTCAAGTTCTTGAAGCAGTAATTTGTCATTTTCTTGCAGCCGCTTAATTTTCTCATCACGAGCCTGATGAATTCTGACTTTGAGTTTCTCAATAGTATATTTCAACTCACATCTGCGCTGCTCCATAGAGCTGATATTCCTCTCAATATAATCTTTCTTTTCATTGCTGCGTTTAACAAGATCATCTACCGTCAACTGCATCTCCTTTCCAAATTCATCACGATTTCTTATTTTGTGGTCGCGATGAGAAATGATACACTTCCGGCAGACGTGGACTTTGCAATCGCTGCAAAACAAATCCCCCTTCTCTAATTTATGGTTAGGGCATTTATCTAGCTGCTTCACAATTTTTCCTTTCCACTCAGAACATCTTGCATTGATACATGATGACCGGCAAACAAATTTGTCATGCTCTCATGTCCATTACAGCAATCCTCACACATGATGTAGTGATCACAATCATGGCAAAACATCTGTGCCTCAAGCTGCAAATCACAAAATGTACATTTCTGAAAAACCTCAGCCTCATGACGAGAAGTAGCTCCAGCAGTGGCATTAGGCGGCTTAGGTCTATGCAATTCATCGACAAGTCCATTGACGGTAACGTTTGATGTCAAGCCTTGGACACGATTCACAGAAAACTTTGTAGCTTTGCGACAATTCGGACAGACCATATGATCTAAATCTTGGTGATCTTTATCGTAATTCTCCAAGCATTTACAGCAAAATGTATGGCCACAACTCAAGAGTTTGGCATCCGCAAATGTGTCCAGGCACAGAGGACACATCAGGCTCGGTAAAAGTTTAGTTTCTCTTCCTTCAGCCATATCAATTCGACCTCAGTTCAAAGTATAGCCTGCATGCTTGGCTTACTCACGGTATTTCTGTGCAGCTGTGTCGACAGTCGACACGAAGTTCAGCTAGCGCACCGTCGTTGGTTTCAAAAACTCATATCTTACGCTGTTAAAATCGTCTTAAGCTTGAATAGTTACGGCCGCTGAACTACATTTCACCAGTGTAGTTCTTAGTACATCTGTAATAGGCGAGTGTTGTCTTATCTTCTAATGCTACGCTAAGAACGGGAGCAGTACAAATACAATGTAGCCGATAAGGAAGTTGGAGTATCAAAATGGCGTCGGGTCAGGCATGTGACTTGATTTATGTTTCACTTTCAGAACTTACACAGGCATAATCATAAAACAATATACCAAAGATTGCTTATTTCCTCCGGTCTCTCGTTTGGCGATGTAATGTTCAGTTGTCTTACCGTTCATTACATACACATGCTTGGATTGAATAAATGATGGACTCAATATAATCACGATATACATGGTCATTTCCGTTTATTAACTTAATTGGCACTTCCTTGTCGTTCTCTCTGTGACCGTAGAGGCGTGTGTGTGTTTCAGTAACAAGTATCTACCACAAGAGGGCAGCATACATTTATATTCATAGAGATAGATAATAAGAAAACTTACGTATCATATCTCTATGATTATATTGTACAATATTGGGGCTTATATATTTCATCTCTCCTTTCCTTTTTATTTAGCCGGAGGCTTTACTCTGTAACAAATAATGAAGCAAATACATCTACTTGTTTTGCATTGTGTGGTTTGCCATGTAATCAGGCCATGCCTGTGCAACTCAATAACTCAACAACAATTATTAAAACACCAAAGTGGCAGTGGAAGTAAAACTCATGTGTTAACGATAGTTCTGCTCTGGATATGACGGTTTTAGCCACAGGTCTACTAGGGGGGGGGGGGGTGGCACAATTTTCAACATTTTCATGAGGGTACAAAACGTACGCTTGGGAGGGGAAAGTAATACCTAAACCTGCCGTGGGTACAAAACGTACGCTGGGGAGGGTGAATAAATACCCAAACCTGCCGTAGGCCTACACTTTTGAAATAACGAAAATATATTGATTTCACTTGTCCAGTGTGTAATTGCTATTTGTGATAGAGTCCATGGCAATAGAAACTTCTTGATTTTAGCGATCTTGCACAGTGTACAAGGAAGATAATGCTTGTAAACCCAAAACTGACGTACTCCCACGAATTCGGTATTGATTGCCACAACCGTCTCAAAAAGGTGTTGCAGAGAGTTTATGCGTAAATTTTACAGGGACATTGACCATGCAAGTTACTCCAACAGGATATAATCATACAAAGGTATACGACGAATTTACAGTTCTTGCTGGTCTCTGCAAGCGCTGTTTCTGTTTATACTTACAGCTACAAACAAATCAGACATTGATAAAGTAAAAGGATATATAGCCACGCAGAATTCAAACTGTTTCTTTGAACACATCTGAACACGTCAGTTTATTGTTTTCGGGTTTCTGTTTGAAAATGAAAACTGGATTATCAATTTATTCATCAATTATGCACTATTTTCAATCTATAATGTACATTTCAAAATTATTTGTAGGTATGAGCAAAAAAAAAACTGTAAAAAGGGATTTTGTAGAAAAATCAGTGATAAAGAAGAGATATGAGATCGAAGTAAATAAGATTACGAAAAATGCATTTGAAAACATAATAAAATGGAATAATGTATCGAATTTGTTATAACTTATTCTTATTTTTGTCTGTACTGATGTTTATTCAATGATTTATATGTATGTATTACTTGAATATTATGGAAATAAAGTGAACCCATGTGGTATTGATATAAAAATTACGTAAATTTCAAAGGGACATTTGAGTATTTGAGTATTTATTTATTTCCATATATATACATAACTAAATTTCAGATATACATACAAAGTAAAATTCCAGTTTGTTACACATGAACGATTACGTTAGTATAATTTTTGATATTATAAGGAATTAACATTTACATCTATATGACATAACAAGAAATTAACATTTCAATTAACATGGAAAGGGAAACGCCACAAGCAAAGCTTGAAGGTGACGCCCCATTTTGTCATAAAACTGACGACAAAAATTGGATTCCGTTATGCATACATATTTTAACAAAAACAAAAACAAAACAGGTTGTCATGCAATGTCTACACCGGACCACCTCCGAGAGATAGGTCCCCAGTCAAACAGCTTATAAAAAGCATGATATGATTAACACACAGTATCTAATTAATAATTTAGATAAACGATACACACAGAACGAGTATAGGATATTATTCTGAAATATGAGGCATTGAACATGTAGATAGTAATCCCAGTACACAATACATATACTACAGAATATTTCAACATTTTATGTATGTTACTCGGACAGAATATAATCATATACTTACAATTACAAACAAAGCAGAATTTTTGATAAAGTAAAAGGGCCTCTGGCCAGGCAGAGTGGAGTTCTGCCTTCTTTTAACTTAATGATAAATAGGTAACCAAGATTTCCCACAAGGCAATGTTAGTTTAATTTGTGATATACAGCAGTCTTTTTCCTCTCCCAGTCTGTAAAATACGCCACTGTAACAGGATTATGCCTAAATATTTAAGAGTAGGCCTAGTTCTGGTTGCGCTGTTGAAAGTGAGCCTTTATGTGACAGATGATGTATCTAAACACTGCACAAAAAGTAAGTTCCCCTCTTTTCAAAATACTATAACTTTTTGATGAAATAATTTTGGATAAAATAATTTGGCAGGAGTGTTTCTACTATCATTGACTAACATCTGTGTGAAAATGTGATTGATCCATCGAGTTATGTATGAGTGAGCACATATTAATGGTGAAAATGTTACTTTTCAAAATTCACAAGGGTCATTTTGGGGGACACGTGATGCAGGATTTTGACAAATTCTGTTTCTGGTGAATGAGTTAGCACTATTTATGTTAATCAACTATCGTTTGAACCCCCTTACACCTCCCCAGACACTTTCCACATAATTACGGTTCGGTGTGCTCAATTTAAAAATATTCATCCTTTCTCATTTTTGAAACTGCAAAATCCATTAAGTTTACAGGAAAAAAAAATGAAATCAGATATTTTTCAGCAAAATGTATTAGCACATGTTATACGAACACAAGAGGTTACAACCATGTCATGGATGAGTGAGCACAAAATATATATAAAGCAAAAAATACAATTTTTTACTGTTATTTTGGCATAATAAATGACTAATGTGACTTTTGAAAAGTGAAATTTTTGCCTTTACATGCTCACTCATGCATGACCTGACGGAGCAATCGCATTTTCACACAGAAGTTAGTCATTAGTGTAAGAACACCACCATGAAATTTTTGTGCTCAAATTAGTTTCGTTAAAAAGTTATGGTTATCAAAAATTTGTGAACTTACTTTTTGTGAAGTGTTTATACAAAAAAATCATTCCTGAAAAATATCACTTACAAACAAAGTTGAGTTAACTAAACCTGAAGTACTCTTCATACACGCAGATTGTGCGCACCAGCTGTCCATCTCTTTCTTGTCATGGAGTGCACATTGTCAAGGCCATAAAGCGTAACAAACAGTTTTTCACTTTAATTTTTTAAAGTCATGGTACTTAGAGATACATGGATGAATAAGTTTGCTTAATGTATCATTCGAAAGAGTATAAGTCAAAGTTTATTTTGAACTTATTTCTGCAATTATACGCCTCATTGCTTCCGCACAATAAGCCTTTGTTTAAGGGTTCTGTTTTTTTCTGGGACGCGCTGTATATACACAAACTTCGTGACAGGCTTAAAGACCAATTGAAACCCATTATATCCCTGCTAAACTTCCTGCAGGTGATTTCTAAAGAATTTGCCTTGATATTCAGTTCTTTTTTGATTACGTTAAACGGTCTTATTATTCATATAACATTAACACAAACTTCAACATGTGCAATCTAAATTTGCCATAATGCTAACGGGCTTTCAGCATAGTTGGTTATACTTTTTAGACTAAAATCATAATATAAAAAAATTATTGTTACTTGGCTCCAAACTGAAGGACAATTTCTCAGTTTTAATGTTACAAAAGTTGGCCCAATCCCATGGACCGACCCAAATATGTTGATGTAACTACGGTGGAGCCTACGAAGCATACCCTTTTTTATCAACCTTCTTGGTGCCATGCCAACAAAACGCCATGAACTCCACGTGGCATATTTTCAGTGTGGTACTGAAAGGAGTAATCTCATGAAACTTAATATTAATGGCGCCATACGAGGGTAGGCTGAAAAGTTAATAGCTTGACTAACAATAACTTACGCTACAGAAACGAAACTAGTAATGAACTAAACTCAACCTTTCTGACAGTAACTGTATTGTTTCTTTTCAGATATCTTTTCATGTTTTTGTGTTAAAAATGATTTTACATTAGCAGTTGAGGTATATGAAAATTGTCATTTTGTGAAGATTTTTTATGGCCAGGACCCTGGGAACGATTTTTTTCACCGGCGGTGCCGAGATATATATTTTTGCGGCCAAAATAATTTTTCACGGCCAAACTCGCGGCCAAATCAACGGCCGAAAGTCGCTCAGCGGAGGGGGGGGGGGGGTCGGCGGAAAATTTTCACTGCCAAATTCGCGGCCAAAGTACAGTCGAAAAGTCGCTCAGCGGGGGGGGGGGGAGGGAGGTCGGCGAATTTTTTTTTTTTTGAGGAACCGTTTCCTTGAAGCCATAATGGTAACCAAGATTAACAAAAAATGGTGTTCAGGAATGATAAATTATTCTTGGAAATGAAACAAAATACATGTAACGATAAATTACAGTTCATTACATCAGAACATCAAACAGATTCTGGGTTGTTGGGCCAATTACGTTATATCTGATTTTAAGATAAAAAAACACAATCAATTAATACCTTCAAAGAAGTCCCGACTGCGAACGAGAGTAACTTCAGAGAATCCATTCTCCACATATACAAAATGAAGAAAAGAAAGACTTACAATTATTTAATAATTTGATAATTATGTGATGCTTTTCAGATGTGCATGCAATTCATATCAAAACCTACACTTGTAACATATTCGTCGGTTGTCGGGTAAAAGGGCCCTAGCATATTTTCCCGATAGCAGGGCCTCAACAGTAAATTTTCTATAATTTGAAAAATATTGCCTTATTTGATATTTGCACTTAACAGACTGACAGAAGGATCTAAAAATATCACATTACTTTGATTTCATGTGAAAAGAGCCAATGATTTTTAAGTTAGAGACAATTTAGTGTCAAGGCACCTTTGCCGGGAACATATGGTGTATAAGGTATAAAGTGTGATCTAATCTGTCACACCAGTTGGTCCGGTAAGCTGTGTTCACTGCCTAGTATGGCACCTTGATGAAATATAACTTCTTGCCACAGGCAAAAGAAAGACTGTTTGGTTCTAAATATTGCATGTAACACCAAACTCTCTGCAGTTGCAAAAAATCATGCTCCTTAAACTCAGTCTCAATTCTGACATGTATATCATCAAGGGTGTAGCGAGTTAGTGACCACGCTTCTCCTGATCCCATGCAATTAACAATCTGTCCCGACTGTCAATAGCTGCATACGGCCTTCCAACCGGTTTGGAAATGGTGCTGCCTACATGACCATCTCTGTCATACAGAGTCACAACGCATGGTGAAGTAGTGCCATAGGTACTTGCCACTATTGTACCTGACATTGTCGTACAGATCTGCTTTGGTCTTTGGTCGGTCTTCGTTGGTTTTGTACTTCCTGTTGGAATGGTGGTTGTTGGTTGAGAATTAGTCGGCTTAAAAATGTAGATGTTACTTGTCCCATTTACAGCCAATATGTTATCATTGTGCTCTGTACTCACACCGGTACCACCACGCTCCGGCATGCCCGGAATGACAAACCACATGTTAGTTTGTGAACCATCTGTATTGAACATCCTCAACCTAGCTGTTATCGTATTTATATGACACAACTGACCTCCCATCTGACAGAAATGCAATATCATACACTGCGCCTGCTTGCTGTTGTAGATGTTGCCACCAACTACCATCCACACCATACACGTATGCGCCTGGACGATCACAACACACAATACACGTAGCACATTCGTGTGGCACTGCTGCCATTCCTACTGCAGCTCCTGGTAAATCCACCTTCTTCCTCACAATCAGGTTTGGTACTTTATTTGGCATTGCTGTAATTCCACGTCCATAGCCTGCCAACTCCAGCCCCTTCACCGCATTCACGACTTCTTTTCCTCTCACCAACTTCCCCAAGTCAATGACACTGTCCCCAGCAGACACAAATTGTGACCGGCTTTGCAGCGTTAAGAACCTGATCTGCTAATTTCTCATCAACCCCATTCTTTAGTAGTTCTTCCAATTCTTTACAGACGTGGTTGTGTGTTTCCAGGCTGTCTCCTTCCAGATAATCATGAGGATAACTTGACAACAACATCACAGAGGTTTCGATACGAGATATCATTTGTTGTTGACTTTCTTTTGAATCATTCAATTTCCCTTCGAGGAAATTCTGAATTTCGTCAAGTTCTTGAACCAGTAGATTCTCATTAATTTTCTTATCACGAGCTTCACGAATATTGACTTTGAAGCTGCTAATAGTAGATTTCAACTCACATCTGCGCCCCTCCATGGTGTCGATATTCCTCTTAATATAGTCTTTCTTTTTAGTGCTGCAATCAACAAGATTTTTGATCTTGTCTCGCATCTCTTTTTCAAAATCATGACGATTTTCTGAACTTGTGTCCTTGATGACGTAATTCTTCGACAAGGCCATTGACCGTAACGTTTGATGTCAAGCCTTGTACGCGGCCCTTACAAAAGTTGGTAGGTTTCCGACAATTGGGACAGACCATGTGATCGAGGCCACTGTGACGTTTATCGTACGTTTCCAAGCACTTACGACAAAACGTATGGCCACAACTCAGGAGTTTGGCATCCTCAAATGTGTTCAAGCACAAAGGACACATCAGACTTTGTGGAGGTGTGGGTACTCCTCCTTTAGCCACTTCAGCCACTTCATTTTCTGCACAAATCTGAGATCTGGAAATCGCCTACATCGTAAAAACGAGTTTGATCTTCTGCGTGCACTAAGCTGAAACTCGCATCGCTGCCAAAAACGCCCTTCACTTCTAGAAGATTTGACTGTCGAATACTGCTTAACCAGCTGAACTTCTATCCCGTCTTAAACACCTGAATATCGGCTGGATATTGTACTATCAGCACACTAATTGTAGTATTAATTGAATACTATCAGAAAAATAATCACGCAATGCTGAGGAAACGATCAATACAGTGTGTTAAATAGGGAAATAGGCGTACAAAAATGGCGTCGTACCACACACGCAGTGACATGCAAATCAATATATGTTATTTTCAGCCCATATGCGTTATTAGCCACCAGGTACCTTACATTCCTTATCTCGAATATTTCTATAGATTGTCACACGAAAATAATCTTCAAAAGATTCCGAGCGCAATCCTTTATTCTCGATGCGAAGTTTTTCATTTACAGGCGAGTAGGCCTGATGGATTCAATCTACCACGCATTTTTCCCTTTGATAAAACCCTCTGATATGGGTGCATCATTGTTGCGGGACATTAGGCATATTGTCGAAGACATCGATCACGTCGGCCCATTTCTCGGCATTTTCGTGTAGTTTGTTGATAACCCCGCATTGACGAATAAGCAGTAAAATTGCTTGCGATTTATTATGTGCATAGATTTTGTATAAAACGAACTGTAGAGTCCTCAATACGTCATTTTATACGCTATCTAAGTTTTTTCAACGTCACATATAGTCTGATTTCCAGACTCTATCCATGCTATGCAGGGACCTCACGTATATTACTCTGGAGAGACACGTTTGGCTGCTAATTCAAGAATAGCAATCGTCTACTTCCCATGCTTTAGTCGTGAATCCACCTTGTCATGAAAGTAAAACCTTCGATGCCTTTAAATGTCTGCATGGTCGCAGATTCCATGGAATTGCGTTCATGTAAAATTAACAATTAACTTGTTTCGCAGATGGGCGGTGCAAAGTTAACATGAGAAAGTGGGAATATACATAAGATGACAAGCTAAACTGCAACTGTGGCACATCGCAAACCATGCAACACCTCCTTCAATGCCCAAACCTCGATGAACGGTGCAGTAAAGATGATTTAAAGGCTGCAAATAAGAAAGCACTGCATGCGCAGCGTGCAAAGTCGTGGCCAAATAATATACAGCGAGTCACAAAAATATGTGCAAATATAAAACACCCTCTTTGGCAATTACAAAATACTATTGTGACATGACGGTCACGTCAAAGTCAAGGGCAAAGTCTCAGCTTTCACATGCCGTTTTTTTAATTGCTTGTTTTATCTTTGAGATATGTTTAGTCAACCATGGAAGAGTGAATCACAAATGTGTCACTTTTACGTCAATGATAGTATCAGGCCCTCTTCCCGTAAAAGTGGCACGATTGTGGATATATCTCGAGATTAAAAAAGAACAATTGAACGGGGCAAACAACATTTGAATGCTAAGATTTTGCACTCATTTTTTTTTTTTAGTATTTCTCAAAGTGAAAAGGGACCTCTTTGGCAATTGCAAATACAGTTGAGACATAACGCTTACATCACCGTCAAGGGCATACTTTTAGCTTTCCAATGTTTTTTTTTAGTTCGCTTATTTCAATTTCGAAATATGTTGTAAACAACAAAAACGTGAAATCACAATTGTGCCACTTTTATATGGACTGTAGTAAAAGTGGCACAATTGAGATTTTACATGTGCACCCTTGTTTTTAACAAAACCATATATCTCAAGAAGAAAACATGGAAATTGAATAAAATGAACGGTATTTGAAAGCCTAGGCCCGTGGCGTAACTACGGGGACACGGGGGGGGGGGCCATCGGCCGGCAAAAAAAAACCGGAAGGAAAAACGAAAAGGAAAAAAAAGAGAAAACCTAGGCGAACCAAGCTAGAAATTGTGTTTATAGTGCACCTTTTGAAATAGACATTCAGCGTAAGTACTATTCGTTCTTTAACCTTTACTAACAACTGTTCATTCAATGATTTTGGTGTTTTTGTTCTGGTTCTGGTTCTGGTCATGTACTGCATAAACTCCGGTGGATGTAACAAGCAGGTGCAAGTCGACTGAGCAAATTTTGACATTAATTCTGAAAGCAAATACGTTCTTTTGAACTTATTTAAAGTGGTAGTATAGGTTTGCGCACCAATGTGGATATTCAGGCGTTTCCACATT
>JZLH01S0555602.1:930-12232 GCA_001188425.1 Eucidaris tribuloides
TGTGTGTGTGTGTGTGTGTGTGTGTGTGTGTGTGTGTGTGTGTGTGTGTGTGTGTGTGTGTGTGTGATGCGTGATTTATATGTGTAATTATATGTTTCTTTGTGTACGTTTATATATTCTTAATATTTTTTCTCCAACGTTATTTGTTCGTGACTCTGCTTTTAATATTGTACAGATAAAGATATATAATGATATTTAACAAATGAAATAAAGATAAACAAAAACGACCTTGGGATGAAAGACGACCCCCCAAAAAACCTGGCAGGTTTATTACAGCCAGCAAGTATTATACACCTGCCATTATGGTGTAACGAAGATGGTTCCTTGCCAAGTCGTCATGTGATCATCTTATAACACGACGTCATGCGGGTAAGCATTCGAATGACGTAGCAAGGTCATCTCGGAGAAAGTATGACGTCACGCCTCACATGATTTATGGTGCAATCTTGATGTGCGCGATGCAACGTCAAGAGCATTATGTCTAGAAATTCTACTACCTTCCAATATCCCCCAGTACTTCCCACCCACTTCTCCTTTCGATGTATCATAATAATATGTCTGTGTCCATATATTTACATTTGACTGACTTGCAGAATGTACACTCTTTTTTCGGGAGAGTATGCGATATGTCATAATGTTGCAATGTATTTCGTCAGACAAGAAAATGCTTTTACGTACATTCATGAAAGTGCAAACGCATGCCTTGTCGAAAGCATGTGTATGCGACATTGCCCTTTTCGTTTCACCTAGTTACTTCATCAATAAACCATATCATTAAAATGATTGGATGATTAAGTATCCATGGGGTCTTTGAATCAAGATTAATAAAAAAAAAGATTAATAAAAAAAAAACACTCATACAGTGTACAATCATTTCTGATAACTATTTATTATTCAGACAGATTATGGCATTAAATCCCATTCAACGTTACTTACAATTTGTAAAATAATAATCATATAAAATGTGTTGTAACTATATGTCAATAAAGGGAGGGCTGATGTTCTAGGAAAATGATTGTTTGTTTCTTAATTTATTTATTCACTCATTTAATCTTCATAGAGATATTTATCATTCATTATTTACACTTAAGTATGTTTTGCTATTACATGTGAACATAATCTACGGTAGATGTAAATATACAAACCAAAGTTAAAGTTAAAATACCCCTTTGTAGCCATCTAGAAACGAAAAATATATATATAATTTAGTTTTTATGCTAATTGTGAATGCCATGTTTGTGAAAATATGAAGATCTGTTATAAATAAGATTTTGAAAAAAAAATGCACAAAGCACTATGTAGTCTGTGTGTCAGGCTATAAGTTCAGCAGTACTCTATTCATGTGGGTCTATGAATATTAATATGCATGCAATACTGCATAAAGTTTGTTATGGAGCAAGAATTGACATGGCACACACTATAGTTTTTAAAGAAATTTCCTATATTATACATACATGGTGAACAAACATGCAGATCAAGCCAGCAATTAGGTATGAAAGACTAAAAAAAATTCTTACAATGTTTGTAAAGGCTATATCCAGTTCAAAATCTGAGTGCTTTAACCATCGTGATAATTGTTTAATTTTAGGATTTGGAGGCTGCTATTCTGAATAAATGCGACACAGAATGATAACGTAATTCTGTATGCAAGAGGGACCTACATTACAACTTAAAATCTCTTTATATTTCATTTATTTATATCTTATATTTCATCAACATTGTGTGTTTGAAATAACACCAGTTATAGGGCACTTCAATGAAGGAAGGAGAATCTGCGTGGAAGGGTTTTGTACCCCCTCCTGGAGTAAACCTAATGTGTGAGTCTTTATATTTGAATGTTTTCTCCGAAATCGGATATTTTCCCGTTTTCTAGTGACAAATTAATAGAAAACCTCAACAAAAAATTTTTGGAATTAAACATGGGAGTGAAAAAAAGAAGAATGGGGGAATTGAAAAATTAGAACGTCTTGAAAATTTTCACATAACCAATCTCCATCGAATCGTCACATGTGATCACGTGATACAGTCGATACAATACCGTATAGAAATTAATACCTTCAGTCCTCTCTGTACCAGGGTCACCAGTTTGGCTTTTTTAACGCCAAAAAACACCAAATTTGGCTTTTTTTGACATCGTTTGGCATTGAAGAATTCAAACTGCACGCCAATCGGCTTTTTGGCGTTTTGGGGGCATTTTTCAATAACATACCTAAAATCGTTATAAAACAAGATTTCCCAGGGATTTTCAGTAAAATAGGTGCCACAATTGGGGTCCAAACGTAGCTGTGCGCACGTACTTCATGTGCAAAATCATTATCTGGCTGCGCGTAAACCACGGCACTCAAATTTTTGGCTGCGACAGAGGTTTCAAAGGTGTTCTAACTTCTAACCTACAACGTAATTTTAAACCACATCTCGGCTGTGCTGCTCTAAATTTGACGTTTTTTCACTTCATTTGGCATGTAATTTGGCGTTTTTGGAATCGGAAAACCTGGTAACCCTGCTCTGGACGGAGTTCATTACAAATCACTCCCACATCCGAATTTCATTAGAAACCGCGCGAACCGATTCCGGCTGTGACGAAACCACAAAATCAACAATGTCGGAAACAAGTCATTAGACGAAATTACAATATGCAAATATGCAAATAAAGAGAAATATAAGCCCGGAGTTATTTTGTGAGACTCGGTGGGTTAATTTGTAGGCCACGTGGCCGTCTTTGTCTGCCTCAATTCTGGGAATTCCGTTGGCAGACTGCCACTGCGGACGTAGTTACATAATGGACTACAAGGCTACGTAGAAATGTGTTTGCATAATGTACGACATTGACTATAACATTTAAAAACAAAATTATAATGGGGAAAATGACAAGTTATTCATAAGAGCAATGTCCTTATAAATCTATAGTGATTACAAAAAAATCGCTTCCGCTCTTACGATATTTTATTTGTACATGACTATTATTGTGTGAAGGTTAAGCTTTGATAAGCTACAGTTTGGTTTGAAAAGATTTTATTTTCTGCATTTCAACATAATAACATGGATAACAAATAACAAATGTAGAATATTACAAATAACTGAAATGATACAAAGTGAACGAATTACAAACATATATACATACATATATTTATTTATGCATACACATTACATAAACAAAATCGTTCATACGACTAGGGTATAATACAGATAATATAGTTTTAAAATACAGAAGCCATATAAAGCTAGGCTTGACGAGACGGACGGCCAGAATATGAAATATAGCTTATGTAATTTCTTACTGAAACATTTTTCCAGTATGTATCAAATATATCGATATTTGTTTTCTTCCCACACAGGGTCTTTCAATTGTAAAGACAAATTCTTTTTTTTCATACTTCAAATATCTTGTATTTTCTCGCTTTTCAAAATGTATACGTCTATGTTTAACAGACCGTATATGTTTAATAGACCGGTTTATTAATGCCAAATTAATAGACTTTTCTTCATTGTAGGTCTATAGTAACATAGGTAATCCATAAAGCACGTATTGAAAATGAATACATTTCAATACCTGGAATCCAACTTGCGTACATCAGTTGTTGCCTCGGGCGTGGAAACGTCTTGATAAAAGAGTCTACATTAAACTTGAATATGTTTTCTGAAAGCGGCATATCAAAGTTAAACTTGAAGTCAAACGGTAATAAGTACTACAAACCTGTATACCTTCATTACACGTTACACCTTTGCGAAATCAACAAATATGTTAATGTGTTGATCAAATATTTATCACTCAAAACCATATTTTCGGAGACTGTTTGAATAAAAAAAAAATCTGTTGGTGTCCATGCACGTGCAGTTTATACAAATAAGCCTATGAATACTATTCCTCGTCTTTTTTGATAGTTATTTTCTTGAGCGCATCATTCATCAAAGGGAGAAGGAGCCAGCAACGAACAGGCATAAGTTAAGAAATATATTTGAGTTCTTGCCAACCAATCAGATCGCACGTGCACTGGTCTGGAGCTGACCATGCGTGACCGATGCATGCCACCCGATGGTGTGTTAATCGCGCCGTGGTAATGTATGCACTGTTTAAATCGATAAGCTCCTCCCCCTATAACTGTTTCTGCAAGTTATTTCCCGAAAACTTGCAAAGACGTAAAATAAACACAAATTAAGTGATTCATAGGGCCTTGCTGAGGGTATCACACAGTACCCCTTATTTAGGCTGTCTTTATCACCATATACCATAATTCTCACAATACTCACAATGTCATTTTTTTTCTTAACTTATACCTGTTAATTGCTGGCTCCTTCTCCCTTTAAATGTGCCCATCATGCGCCTGGCAGAATATCGTTAGCAAATGCTCTAGGCAAATGTCGTTAACAGTATATTGTCTCTAAATTGAAAATAAGGAAACTTATTCCATATTTCTGCCTAACATACTGATAGAAGGACCTCAAAGACTAAAATACTTTGATTTCATGTGAAAGAAGTCAATGGATTTTACGTTACAAGCAATAAACTGTTAACGACCTTAATATTCAAGTTGCATTAAGCAAAGTAGTAATCAACCAGCTGCATGTTATATCTTCCCATCTATTTATAGAAAAAACAGAATTATCACAGAATGATGGCCAAATGTTGACTGTTATGACGTCACGAATCTATTTAGACTTTGACTATTACATGTGGTATTATGCTAACATTGGTATCTTATTACAATTAGTAAACTCTTGGGGTTCTGCAGATTGAAGTGAGGCATTTTGAAATTGCATTTCAGACTCTCAATAATTTCGGTATACAAACGCGCAATAATTTCGTCGAGTCGTATATGCATTTTGTGCAACCATTCATGCAAGAATGAACTATGCGGGTAATGTATGTATCTGAAGATATGACTGACAATCTGACTCAGCGAAGAGATTTTTCTTTTCTTGTCACTTTAATATGGAACTTATTTGCAAAATACAAGTGCTTTCCGGCCTGCCGCAAAAACCGCAGATTTAAATTGCACCTGTGACCTGTGAATATGACTGGAATGTACATGTATTGTACATACCAGACACATTGTGACGTAAACCTAGATAATAGAACGTAACATATGTATGTGAAAATGGTGAATTTTTTTAGAGACGCATGCGTAGACATTATGCGTTACCACGTCCAAGACCGAAATTCGAGAGTCTCGCGTTATTGTCGCCAAATGTGTACAACGCTAACAACAAAAGCTACACTACTATACTGCCCCCATGACAAAAGGCATTTTGATGTTTTAGAGATATTGAGAAAAATGTATTTTGTTCAACAAGTAAAGCCCTATTCACAGGCGGATTATGAAACAAAGGAACACTTCTAATTAACGTTTGTTTTTTTTTGTTCTGCATGCTTAACATGATGTACTGAGTCCCCTACACTATATAACTCAATTTGAAGAAAAAAAAGTCAGTTATGCCCTTTTTTCATGGGGGTGGGGGGCAGTATACTACTACTACTACTACTACTACTACTACTACTACTACTACTACTACTACTACTACTACTACTACTACTACTGCTGCTGCTGCTGCTGCTACTACTACTACTACTACTGCTGCTACTACTACTACTACTACTACTACTACTACTACTACTACTACTATACTACTTCTACTCCTGCTACTACTACTAATACTAATACTACTTCTACTTCTACCACTACTAGTAATACTACTACTACTACTACTACTACGTCTACTTCTACTTCTACTACTACTAGTACTGTTACTAGTAGGCCTACTAGTACTACTTTGCTGCTCAGTGCTGCTGCTACCACTTCTACGACGATGACTACTACTATTACTTCTAGTACTACTACTATACTACTACTACTACTACTACTACTACTACTACTACTACAATAATAATGATAATCATCATCATCATTATCATCATCATCATCATCATCATCATCATCATCATCATCATCATCATCATCATCATCATAATCAGCAACAGCAGCAGCAGCATCAACATCATCTAACAATAAATATAAAATTCCTTGTCCTTTACTCACAACTTGTAGCAGTACATTTTTACAGTATACACCGAAATGAAAGACTCTTTCAGTATTAATATTTTTTCAACTTGAAAATATATTACCTACAACAATTTTACATGCGATTATCCATACTCTTCTAAGCGTAAGATCCCAAAATACAAAAAATGTCAAAATATCAATAAATCATTTTCTGTAACTGTCTACAATATGAAAGGCCGCCACAAAATTTCGTTACGTTCTTTTCATGTAAATTCTATAGATACGTGTTTGCGTCGGTGTGTAGTATAGTACTGTGTACATGCGTATTCTCGTGTATCATCTTGCGGTGAGAACATGAATGGCGGGATTTTACATTAACAGTAAATTCGAATCAGACTTTGCCTCAATCTCTCCATTTGTTACTGTTTGCGGTTGTGATAGCAATGGGCTCTTGAACAAGGAAAAAAAAAACTGATAACAGAAGTGCACCTAAACGTGCATAATAGTAATTGGCACTGCGGTGACGTATCGTCTGGGCTTTTTACATTTAATACATGAACAAAATGTGAAACGACATTAAAATGAGAATGAACAAAATGCAAAAGAGCGATTTTCGTACTGATAAAGTTTCGACATTTTTTTCACATTTCTCGGTTCCTCTCCAGGCAAATATGAAGTACATATCTGTTACATTTTCGTGTCTGTTAACAAAAAAGCAATAATACTCTTCTCACCATATGTGGAGTAATGAACTATTTTGTCGTAAGATGAATTGTTTGTTTATATTTATGGTGCAATTTCAACTATGTTAAAAATAATCATGTAGGAAGTGATTTGCATGCACGTATGTCTCAATTTTTTGTTTGACTCAATTTTGTTTGTAATAATGTGTATGTTATGCTAATAACGTTATATACTTATTCTATTTGTGAATAATTATCATTTGTTATATACCTACAATGGAAGTGAAACAAATACATCAAATCATATCAAGCAAATATAGACATACAGTTTTGCTAATCGTATGGAGCTATACACGTCCCATGTTACATATCAGATTACTCATAATCCTAATTTTTGCTTCAATCTTATTTTTAAAAGGAGAAGACACCGATGGCTGATCATGGCCGACATAACCTTCGAAAATGTTATAAGACGTGATCATAAAAGACATTTGTCTTCTTCATTAGTTTGGTTAACAAGCCGGAAAATGTGAAAATGTCATTTTTTGTTTCATGCAGAATCACCAGTCTAGCGTTGGCGGATTGTGGTTGAGGAAGAAGAAAGGAGAATGACAGAATAACATGGAGTGAGATGACGAAAGACATGGAATCAGAAGCGAAAAAAAAAACAGCAATAAGCAATGAAAATCCCTGGTGGAGAGGGGAAATGCATATAATTATATTACTTTACTCTGTAACATAATTATGGTGAACATGAAAATACACTTCCGGTGCAGTATAGTGAGTGGCGGCGACACACAATTTTGGCAAAGTTCCAACCGTCGCTAAAGTTCGTTCGGTCGTCGGTTTGCAGTTCACGTCTGCCATTCAGCTATTTTTGGTTTGCTATCGACGGACTTCTGCAGCCTTGTGTGTTTTTCCCACCGCCACAGCTGTGAGACACACATACACAAGCACACATACACAGACACAGACAGACACACACATACATACATACATACATACATACATGCATACACACAGAGAGAGAGAGAGAGACACACACACATACACATACACACATACATAACACATACACACACACACTCGCGCACACACACGCAAACACACACACACACACGCACGCACACACACACTCACACACATACACATACACACACACATACACATATACATACATACATACACATACACACACACACACATACACACACACGCATACACACGCACACAAACAGATCGTTATACTTTAAGGGATAGGGACATACGCACTCATACCCACAGACACAGGCACGCACCCCTCACACAATGACAAGCAAAAAAAAAACACAAAATACCAAGCAGTCGAAAGATCAGTCATTTAGACAACATTATCATTTTCATCAATTATTGTTGTATGGCTACTGCTACTACTAACACTTAGGCCTATTGCTACTGTTACTGCAACAACTACTATACTACTACTACTACTACTACATCATCATCATTTCTATCAGCAGTAGTAGTAGAAGTAGTGGTGGTAGTAGTAATCGTAGTAGTAGCAGTAATAGTAATAGTAGTAGTACATGTAGTAGTAGTAGTTGTAAAAGTAGTGGTATATAGGCCTAATAGTAGTAATAGTACTAGTGGTAGTAAAAGTAGTAGTAGTAGTAGTAGTAGTAGTAGTAGTAGTAGTAGTAGTAGTAGTAGTAGTAGTAGTAGTAGTAGTAGTAGTAGTAGTAGTAGTAGTAGTAGTAGTTGTTGTTGTTGTTGTTGTTGTTGTCGTTGTAGTTGTAGTAATAGTTGTAATACCAGTCATCGTCTACAAACAAAGATTATTATAAAGCAAACGAATCGACGTACGTCGTAGTTCAGACGTCGTGGACGTGGGTTTGTATTAGATAACAACCATTTAATCTGCAGTTACAGTTCAATTTAAGTTCAATTGGAAATTATTTTATTAATTTGTACAAATATTGACATTTCGTATTTGTCCTGATAGACTGGGATCAATTAATCTTATTGATATCTTTAAACAAACAGCAGTTCAATGATTGACATTTATTTTCTACGACATTTGACATTGTTTGGTTTAGTTCCATACGACATGTATCATTGTTGAAGTGGCGCAGAGACTAAAAATTTAAATTATTATGCGATTTTCTTAGAAATTCTCAAACAATTTCAAGGACTCTTATTTTCAACTTGATGGACCTGTCGGGAGCTTATTACTATTAGAAGCACATCACGATTTGAGGGCAGGTATAACCTTCCATCAGAAGAAATACTGTCATCTCCAGAACCTGAAGACTGCCAAAAGTATTGGGAGGAGGGAGGGGGTAATACCCAATGTTCTGCTGATAAAGGTATATCACACCAAAGTCTCTAATTTCAACAACTCATGCATTGTTGAATGTGCAGTTTTGACACTGCCACAATAACTGAAACCCAAGTGTAACTAAGTATTCGCTCATTTAATCAATCAATTCCCGTGTTTGTATGGTGGCATTTTAAGACCATTTTCGCGAAAATTATCCGTGAAATATCAACAAATTTCGCGTAATTCGCGAAAATCTTCACGAATTCCAGACATGTTTCGCGTAAATTTTTGCGAATTTCAAAACAACTTCGCGAAATTTGCCGATATATTTCGCGAAACGTTTCGGGAAAATCACGAAAATGGCAGTAAAATGCCATAATGGGTCTGCCGAAAGAAGTAGAAGGTCACTTACATTCCCACTATCTCACAAGATATCGGTCTGCAACAAAACCAAATCTCCCAATTGATGCTGGATACTGGGTAGAATACCCGAGACAAACCATGTCGCTTCTGTACTTTTCACTTCGTCCACCGCTGATGATGATGAAGATGATGATGATGATGATGATGATGATGATGATGATGATGATGATGATGATGATGATGATGATGATGATGATGATGATGATGATAATGATGATGATGATGATGTGGATGTTCTTCTTCTTCTTTCGTATGAGGTTGTAGCATTAGGTAATTTCTTGGAGCTGGGTGAGCCAGTTGACCTGCGCATCCTTTGGGCTAGACAAGTCAGTCAATCCGTCAGGGGGTCGGAGAACAGGGCAGTTGTAGATGACATGGTCTGCCGTCTGCTCGTCTGCCCCACAGATACATGCCGGTGATACATGCTTATGTGGATGTGATGATGATGATGATGATGATGATGATGATGATGATGATGATGATGATGATGATGATGATGTGGATGTTGATGATGATGATGATGATGATGATGATGATGATGCTTATGATGATGACGCGGAGGACGATAATGATAAGGAGACAACGACGATGATAGTGATGATGATGAAGATGATTAAGGTGATGATGATGATAACAACGATGAGGAGGAGAGGACGACGAGGATGACGACGACGTCGACGACGATGGTTATCATAATGGTGTTAAAATGTAGTACTGGTATTTGTATGCAAACGTTAATCGGTCCCTAATGTATTTTCTTCTTTTTCCTTTTGGTTGTTTTGTTTCATTTGTTATTTTACAGGGCAAAACAACAACAAATATCGGAGGAATGGGAAAGTTAGTGACTAATGAATACATCGTGATAGTAAGTCTCCATACAAAAAAAAATCACATAAAATAGTTCTGTATTTCCCTTTGTCGACCAAGGCTTTATCATTTACGTCTGATTGATTTTCAAACGAAATATATAGTAACTTAGTACGAGGTAGTCATGTGATAGGATATGTTTATTGATCATTCGTGAAAATATTTGACTGTTGTGAAGTGATACTATTCAAAAGATACACATGACTTAAAAGTCAACAAATAAAAAAAAATCAACGAATGTCAAACACTATTAAGACACTTTCCATGAACTTAGTAAGTGCAACAATATATTAGTATAGTAGTAGTAGTAGTAGTAGTAGTAGTAGTAGTAGTAGTAGTAGTAGTAGTAGTGGTAGTAGTAGTAGTAGTGGTAGTAGTAGTAGTAGTGGTAGTAGTAGTAGTAGTAGTAGTAGTAGTAGTAGTAGTAGTAGTAGTAGTGGTAGTAGTAGTAGTAGTAGTGGTAGTAGTAGTAGTAGTAGTAGTAGTAATAGTGGTATAGTAGTAGTAGTAGTAGTAGTAGTAGTAGTAGTAGTAGTAGTAGTAGTAGTAGTAGTAGTAGTAGTAGTAGTAGTAGTACGTAGTACGTAGTGTGTGTGTGTGTGTGTGTGTGTGTGTGTGTGTGTGTGTGTGTGTGTGTGTGTGTGTGTGTGTGTGTGTGTGTGTGTGTGTGTGTGTGTGTGTGTGTGTGTGTGTGTGTGTGTGTGTGTGTGTGTGTGTGTGTGTGTGTGTGTGTGTGTGTGTGTATGTGTGTGTGTGTATGTGTGTGTGTTGTGTGTGTGTGTATGTATGTGTGTGTTTGTGTTGTGTGTATGTTTGTGTATGTGTGTGTGTTTGTGTGTGTGTGTATGTGTATGTATGTGTGTGTGTATGTGTATGTGTGTGTGCATGTACATCCACTGTGTTTTATGTTTATCTTCGTATGTGTATGTATGTATGTGCATGTATGTATGTGTGTATGTGTGTGTTTGTATGTTTGTGTATGTGTGTGTGTGTGTGTGTGTGTGTGTGTGTGTGTGTGTGTGTGTGTGTGT
>JZLH01S0555602.1:30699-42122 GCA_001188425.1 Eucidaris tribuloides
CACACACACACACACACACACACACACACACACACACACACACACACACACACACACACACACACACACACGCACACGCACACGCACACGCACACACATACACACACACGCACACACACACACACAAACACACACATACACGCACCCAACATATGTGTAAAAACATAAAGTGAAATACTAGGTGTTAAAAATAAAATTGGTTAATTTTGATATGTAATAACACAAAAACTATACACCAGATAATACTGGCATGAAATTGAGTAATAGCTGAAGAGTGAACATTTTTGTTGAAGGTGGTTTCAATACGACATCAATAATTAGTTTTATGTAATTCATGCTTATTTAAAAAAAGTTAGAGTTCAGATTTTGCTCAAATTCCAACCCCCTGTACAAAATTGAGACTGTACAGAAATCAAGTGGTGTGTGTGAGAGTGTGTGCCTTGTCCATGCACAATAGCAACAGACAATGGCGGTGGATAGTGAATAGTCTAGCAGTCACTAGGCTACTAATGAATATTATAATGCATTTACCTAACCTGGACGTAATGAAACTGGCATACCAAAGTTTCCAATGTGTGCTATTCCAGCCATTGACCATTGCTTGAATGCTATTGTGTGGGGACTAGACACACACTCTCACACACACCATTTGATTTTTGTGCAGTCTTAATTTTGTACAGGAGACTGGATATTGAGCAAAATCTGAACTCTGACATTTTAAATAAGCATGAATTACATAAAACTGATTATTGATATCGTATTGAAACCACCTCCAACAAAAATGTTTACTCTTCAACTATAACTAATACTCATGCTAGTATAATCTAGTGTATAGTTTTTGTGTTATTACATATCAAAATTGACCATCCTCCCTTTGTTCCTCCACAACCAACCTGATGCCGAGTTAATCCTCCCTTTGTTCCTGTACAACCAATCCCGTGCCGAGTTAATCCTCCAATCAGCTCTCAAGAACTCCAGTCATTCAACCAATCAAAATAATAATAATAATAATAATAATCCACCCACCAGAATCTGGATCCGCCTCTGTAGCTTTATAAGCTGCAGTTCACACTCTAGCCAACACTCCTGATGACGACCAGAGCAACTCTAGTCGAAACGTCGAGTGGGTTCTTTTAAGAGCTACCAAATTTTCTAGAAAGAAATTCACATGGTGTACTCTCCGCAAACCTTTTCTACTAAAATTAACCAATTTTGTTTTTAACACCTATAGTCCAAGAGATAGCCAGAATTTATTTGACAAAAATGACCAGGTGTCTTGTTATGATATTTGGGTAGAACATCCCTTGACACATTTGAAAAGTGATTTCTTGAGTGCCGTGGGTGGTGGAACGTGACGTCAGAGGTCAATGACCTCTAATTTGACCCCCAATTCCCATGTATCCAGTTTTCTGCATATATTTCCTGAACAGATATTTGAATTTTTACGTCAGTGGTGTCTAATGAAAGATATTTAAAATATCTATTCAACGATACCCATTGTGATGAGAATTAATTATGTTAAAGTCTTCATTTTGGGCTAAAAACTCAAAATTTTCACATTTTTTCGGATTTTTGTACAAATTGGCCTAAAATAAAACTAATACGTTAATAAAATGGATTTGGTTTTTAATACGATTTACACCTCAAAAACTTTCCCATAATATATACTAAAAGATGACCAAAAAGTATGTCGGCAGGTCAAACCGTAACTGCGCAAGGTCATTGAAAGTTCAATGACCTCTAAATTTACATAATTTCCCCTTATACTGGTTTTCCTATAATAAATCTTAAACAGATGCATTGTCACATAATGGACGTCAATTGAAAGATATCACTAATATCTGTCTAATGGTATCCATTGTGGGCAAATTTGGAAAATTCAAAACACTCATTTTGGGTCAAAACCCTCAAATTTTAACATTTTTTCAGATTTTAGTACAAATTGGCATGAAATTCAAGTAAGAACTTACAACAACACTTTGAGTTTTGCATACGATTCACACCTCAAGACCTTTCCCGCAATATACACTAAAAGATGACAAAAAAAAGTATGTCAGCAGGTCAAGTCGTCCTTCCACACTGTCACTGAAAGTTCAATGACCCCTAAAAACCTATAATTTCCCCTAACATTGATTTTCCTATAATAACTCTTAAACCGATACGTGGTTTTTCACATAATGGGCATCAAATGGAAGATATTTGTTATATCTGTCCAATAATATCCATTGCGAGGAAATTTGAAATATTTAAAGCCATCATTTTGGGCCAAAACTATCAAATGTTCACATTTTTCAGATTTTGGTACAAATTAGCCTGAAATTAAAGTTAACATTTTCTAAAACGCTTTTGGTTTTGCAAACGATTCACACCTTAAGACCTTTCCCACAATATATACTACAAGATGACCTAAACGTATGTTAGCAGGTCAAGCCGTCCTTGCGCAAGGTCACTAGAAGTTCGATGACCTCTAAATATACATATTTTCCCTTGTATTGGTTTTCCTATTATAAATCTTGAACGGATAAGTGGTTTTCCAAATAATGGTTGTCAAATGAAAGATAACCCTAATATAATAATAATAATAATAATAATAGTCCATTCTTATATAGCGCATCATACCTATCGGAGATCGGTCTCTATGCGCTTGGATATTATTACCCTGGTCACTGGGATACAGTTCTCACCTGCACAAAGATGTGCACCATTTCCACTCCCTGGGGAGTATTCCTAGCTGAGCTGCCAAGTAGTAGCGCGTCAAGACAGACAAACTAAATCATTCTCACCCTACCAGGTACCCATTTATACTCCTGGGTGGAGAGCAGCAAAGCAGATTAAAAATGTCTTGCTGAAGGACATTAATGCCGGGCGGGCGTTGGGCTCGAACTCGAGACCTCTAGATTATCAGGCACACGCCTTACCAATCTCGCCACAGCACCTCCGTCTATAATATCTATCCAACTATTCCCATTGTGAGGAAATTTGAAAATTTTAAAGCCCTTATTTTGGGCCAAAACTCTCAAATTTTCACATTTTTTCGGATGCTGGTATAAACTGGCCTGTTTACTGTAATTTTTGTAAAAATAACGTGGCTTTTAAAGAGTGAATAAGGTTTTTTTTTGTTGGTTTGTTTGTTTGTATTTTGAAAATGCTATCAAAATATCTCCACCACATTGCATGCGTTGCCAGAGGTTTATTTTTTTTTCAAAATGTCTCAGCCATCTCTGTGGTGTGTGTCTATCTGAGTAGGCCTATGTACTGATTATGAATGACCATTTGCAGATGTGTTTGCATCAGTGATTAGCAGAGAAAGGCATCATGATATGATATTTATGATATTTATGAAGTTATGTCATTACAACTGGAAATCCATTAGTTCAAATGGATGACGAGACAAAATATTATACGCCTTTGGACTGTACCAAATTACGTCTAATAAATGAATGAACCAGCAACTCCGTTTTGTGGTGTGAGGTGTACTGTAGAAAACGTGATTTGTGAGCTAAGATTTATTTTTTCCCTCTACTGTGGGCCACATCCACCCTACTTTCTCTTACATGGCAAACGCTCGTTTTATGCGCTCGCCCGTGAGATTATAGCCTTATAAAAGTAAATGTAAAATAATTGCATCCTGCGTGCAAAAAGTGTTTGTTGTTGTTTGTGTGAGTGTGTGCCCGTGCACGCATGTATGTTACTCGTGTACGTTATGATACGCCACCGTGCGTATTGCCTGCGCGCGCGCGCATGTGTGTCTGTATATGTGTGTGCATGTGTATTATGTATGATGTAGTGTGCCATGGTATTATGTATGCATTTGAATGCAGTCAGTATGTATTTAGTGATATGTGTTTTGTGTGTGGTGGTGTGTGTGTTGTGCATGTGTTTGGTTGTGGTTTGGGCATGTGTGTTTGTGACATATCTGTTTGTGTGATATCGATTTGTGTGTGCGTGTCGTCCCGGGTGTCTTGTTGTCGTGTGCTGTGTGCTGACGTGGTGTGTGCCGATGTGTGTGTGTGTTGTGATGTGTGCTGTTGTAGTTGGGTGTGTGTTGTTTTGGGTTTGGAGCTGTGTGTGTGTGTGTTGTGTTCTGTGATGTGCTGTGATGTGTGTGTGTGGTGTGTGTGTGTGTGTGTGTGTGTGTGTGTGTTGTGTGTTGTGTGTTTCGTGTGCGCTGGTGTGTGTGGGCTGTTGTGTTGTTCGTGTGTGTGTGTGTAGTGGCTGTGTATCGTGCTTGTCTGCGAACATACGTGTTGGATCGACCATCTTAACAGGATGATCCATCCCCTCTAGGTGTGAGTCTGTCTTACGCCACTGGCTCAAGTGAAAGATATTTAATCTAATTTAAAGGGAGTTTTTGCACACTGACCTTAAACGTACACATCCAGTTTACGAAATTGTTCATGATTTTTTTAATAAATAAATAATAATAAATTACGGTTTACTCATTCAAAAATTATGCCACATAACACATGAATTAGAAAATGTGTTCCCACATACATAGATAATCCCATGCAATACTATAGTAATATCATTTCACTAGTCTTAATAGCTCTGTTGCAAATATTTCGCATGACATAAATAGTTTCACTGCTAAACAAGTATTAACTTTCTTCCAAAACGAAATATGTATTACTGAGGGAGTGATCAATATGGATTTATGTTTTTATAACAAAGTTTACGTTAAGAAAACCTATTGAATTCTTCTCTGGTTGAAAAATTCATGCGTACCATTTATTCAAGTTTTTTGTTAGATGTCAAAAAGACAATGGAGCACGTTGGTGAGGTAATTTGGCTACTGCATGGTTCACTGGTTTGTTTTGGTGCATTTGATTTCCGAATTAGCAAAAAAAAAGGTTGCGGTGAGAGCAGTTGATGTGATGAAGAAATAATTATGGAAGTCTATGCATGTACAAAGTGGAGTAATATGTCCTTGAGACAGGGGCGGATCCGAGATTTTTAAATGGGGGGACACGAAAACTTTGTGTACGTAGGGCACATAATGAGCGCGAAGCGCGAAGTCCCTTGCAGGCGGATTCCAGGGCCCTGGAAGCTTTACGATTTTAAACATTCTCTTTGGCTCTATTTTTTTTTAAGCAATTAAATGCAAAATTCACTATTTTTATTCTTTTATTGTATTGTTAGATATCATTATTGACCAGACTGTCTCTGAATCCCATTGGTCATATTTTGTTCGTATTTACATTGTGGAACTTCAATTAAAAATAATTGTCAGTTACATAGTACTAGTGCTTAAATGGATAAACAAACATTCTAAAAGTTTGGAAAGTTTTGCTGCCACTGGGAAGATATGCATGAATATACATCAGCCTTGAAATTTCCACTGCAGTGGAGTATGAAATAGCCTAGATATACACACAGTAGCATTTGGGAGGATATAGGCAGGGCGAATCCAGTCAACCTAAGCACTCATAGATTTTCACTTGTTTAAAGCACTAAATAATCATTTTGAAATACAATTTTTCAGGACTTCACTTAAACCTTATCAATGACGTTTAGTTTACATTTGTGGAAACTGTGGTCATTGTAAACTCGTGTCTTTAACTAAATGTTTCTCAGATATTTGCTGGCATAAATGTATTTTGTGTTAGTTTGCTGCAGATTGTCCTTTAGCACAGTCACCATCACCACCTCCACATGATCTTCATCGTAATCATCTTTATCATTACCATCATTATCACAATCATCGTCACCGTCTTCATCATTATGATCAACAATCATTGATCTTTATCTCCACACCCTCACCTCTTCCACGCGAGATTTCATGTACGTCTAATAAAAACCATTTTCTCAAAGTTACTTGATATTTATTTGTACACGTACTTTAACTTTGTGGGCTGTTGCTCCCCTATGAATATCGGCACTCCGCATTTAATATCACAGGCCGTCAGTTTCCGGAATTGTAAAAACAAATCATTATGCAGAAAATATTAGTTTACAATACTTGGATTTTTTTAAATTGAAGTATTCCCTTTCATTTGTTCATGTTGTGTTATCTGAATTAGAAATATCAGAAATAAATTACATCTGCAGGAATTAAATCCAAGATTCAATTCACATTTTCCGTTAAAATTGTCTTTTATGGTATAACTCCAAAGACAAGATGTTAGATTACATGTTACAGTTCAAGAAAACTGTCGAAAAACATGTCTAATTACTGACGTTTGAACTTTTCCAATAAACCTTTTACAAATCGGTAATACAAACAGACAAATATTTGTTTGGATATATTGAATTACACCTTCAAATACACACACAAAAACCGTTTCATTCTGTCATAATACGATTTTTTTTTATTGATTCATCTATGTATTTCGTTCCATGTCCTTGCATTCATTTCATATTCTAGTTTATAAGACATTTTTCAGCCAATTGGTCATAAAGTAGTTTGTTGAATAAAGAGGGAGGCTAACGAAGATGGAGATTTCACAGATTCGAACGAAGAGGTGAATGATAAGAAATGTTTTGTTATATTTTACACATTTATCAGGAGTATCCCAGTAAACAGGAATATTATAAAATTATGAAAGGGGTTGATGTGATAGAATTCAAAGGTGTATATGGGAGTGTTGATCTTGCGTGGGAACCCACTTTGATATTATTGGTTATAAGGTGTCTAAACCACGTTGTAGTTTATTTGTTGTTGCTTCTGTTATGTGTATTATTGTACAGTAAATGCATTTATAAGGTATGTGTTATATGTAGTTTAAAAACTTTTTTCTCGTGAACACAAATCAAATCCAAAGTAAAAATGAATTGAATTCAAATGTTACCCCATTATGCGGAGACCATTGTACTTCAAAGCCATAACACTCCATCCTGTGCATATAGACTTCTACACTTGTTTCTTTAAATCACAGTATCTGCTCTCACCACCACAGAACAAACACCAATCTTAGTGAAATCAACTTGCATCAAAACAAATCAAGAACCCATGCAGTGGACCCCCCCCCCTAAAAAAAAAAAAAAAAATAGATAAAAAATAAAAAATCACCCATGTGCCTCAATGTTACAGCAATTTAAATACATGGTCCTGGACTGGCATCATACTTTGGTGCGATGAATTTGTTCAACCAGGAAAATGTTTATATGTTTTCATGACATAAACTTTGTTGATTAAAAATAAAATCATTGATCCCGACTCAATGGGTACAATATTGTTTGCCATTATGTGTTAGTGTAATTATCATTTATTAAAAACTTGTTACAGTGTGTGAAGTGTTTTTGGTCACGGGAAAGACCTAAAGAAACTGTTGAAAAGTGAAACAGTATAATATTTTGCATGATACTGAGTTAAAATCAGTACACGTGTTTAGGCCACAGTCGCTATTCGATCTATTAGTGCATATACTAGAATTATAGTTTCTTTATTAAAAACATCAAGTTAAAAAAAAATAGAAAAAAATGTTAAATCCAGGGAGTTTGTGTCCAAAATGAGGTTTTAATCATTTGTAAATCTTGTCAATATATTAGACAACACTAACATAAAAATTAAGGTATACCTTTACACAATTTGTGCTGAAAATCAATCACAAGAGAAACGATGTGAATTTAAAGGTCAGTGAACTTTTAATTACCTTGCTCAAGCCTCAAGGACGGCTTGACCTTTCGCCATAAACTTTAAAGCCTATTTTTAGTATATATTATGAGAAAAGTTTGTTGTTATTTAAAATTATCAAATTTTATCAAACTGTATATCATTCGATAGACATTCTAAATATCTTTTATTTGACACCACTTATGTGAAAATCTACCTACGGTATCTGTACAAGAATTATTATGCTATAAACCAATAACGGAAAATTATGTTAATTTAGAGGTCATTGAACTTCTAATGAACTTCCTCATCTTTTAGTATTTAAGGTGTAGATCCTGCTGACATACGTTTTTGGTCATCTTGTAGTATATATTGTGGGAAAGGTTTTGAGGTGTGAATCGTTTGCAAAACCAAATCGTTTTAGAAAATTTTAACTTTAATTTCAGGCTAAGTTGTACCAAAATCCGAAAAATGTGAACATTTGATAGTTTTGGCCCAAAATGAGGGCTTTAAATGTTACAAATTTCCTCGCAATGGATATCATTGGACAGATATAACAAATATCTTCCATTTGACGCCCATTATGTGAAAAAACAAGTATCTGTTTAAGATTTATTATAGGAAAATCAATGTTAGGGGAAATTATACGATTTTAAGGGTCATTGAACTTTCAGTGACAGTGTGGAAGGACGACTCGACCTGCTAACATACTTTTTTGTCATCTTTTAGTGTATATTGCGGGAAAGGTCTTGAGGTGTGAATCGTATGCAAAACTCAAAGTGTTGTTGAAATTTTTTACTTGAATCATTCATGCCATTTTGTACTAAAATCTGAAAAAAATGTTAAAATTTGAGGGTTTTGACCCAAAATGAGTGTTTTGAATTTTCCAAATTTGCTCACAATGGATACCATTGGACAGATATTAGTGATATCTTTCATTTGACGTACATGATGTGACAAACTATGCATCTGTTTAAGATTTATTATAGGAAAACCAATATAAGAGGAAATTATGTAAAGTTAGAGGTCATTGAACTTTCAATGACCTTGCGCAGTTACGGCTTGACCTGCCGACATACTTTTTGGTCATCTTTTAGTATATATTATGGGAAAGTTTTTGAGGTGTAAATCGTATTAAAAACCAAATCCGTTTTATTAACTTATTAGTTTTATTTTAGGCCAATTTGTACAAAAATCCGAAAAAATGTGAAAATTTTGAGTTTTGAGCCCAAAATGAGGACTTTAACATAATTAAATCTCATCACAATGGGTATCGTTGAATAGATATTTTAAATATCTTTCATTAGACACCACTGACGTTAAAATTCAAATATCTGTTCAGGAAATATATGCAGAAAACTGGATACATAGGAATTGGGGGTCAAATTAGAGGTCATTGACCTCTGACGTCACGTTCCACCACCCACGGCACTCAAGAAATCACTTTTCAAATGTGTCAAGGGATGTTCTACCCAAATATTATAACAAGACACCTGGTCATTTTTGTCAAATAAATTCTGGCTATCTCTTGGACTACTAGTACCTATAGATTTCTTTTAAAATAAACGACATAATGCCTACAATTATTTTTTTTTTCACATTTACTCTCGTTTTCCTGTTCACATTTTTTGTTCTTATATTGTTTACAAGTTTACTGGTTCATTCTATACCATCATGCAAATATGTCTGACCACTACAATATTCACTCTGATGTGAAACTAAATTTTGATGACTTTTTTTATCATGCAATTTTTAGGCACAATAAAAGTCATAAATTTACGGTCGTAATTTGCAAACGATTATTACCTCGTTCATATTTTTATACACTGTGGGAAACACGATTTACTTTGTGAGCTATGACCGCTTTGATATCATGGAAAGTTGCATGCAGATAAACAAACACACACACAGCCGTCTCCGGGTCACGTGGGAAAAAGGGAATGCGTGACGTCACAGTATTGTCTATTTATAGACCATGACGTAACAAGCATATCACCTGATACCCAACACTTCAAATAAAGGCCTGAATAATTCTGCTAACATGCTCTCATGATTGCCTAAAGTATAGACCTTTACAACTCGACCCCGTGGCTTCCTTTTCTTTGTTGACATACCATGCTTGAGCTGAAATTCTGTAAAAAGGTAAAACAAAATTGGAGACCTTTGCCACAAATCACACATCGTCGTCTGCTCCATTTTGGTCCAATAAAATACCTGGCGACAGACAACGCCCCTCAGAAAAGGTTAAACAAATGGAATGTTATGAATGCGTGTCGTCAATAACAAAGGCAAATAGTTACCCAGAGAGAATGGGGATTTAAACGGGTCGGGCCGTGATTTTTTTCTTTTACCTTTCTATTCTCTTTACAGGGTGCACTCAGACCTCATGAATATTATATAATCGTTTTTTTACAGCGCGAATGACGAACAAAAAGAACTTTTGGTCGAAGGCCTTTACTACTTAACATGGTGTGAGCTGTGAATACACGGTATTACCATGTTCTCATAACATACGGAGGAATTAACGATCAATTTAAAATCACTCCAAATGTTTTATTAAGTGATATTTAACTTTAGCGAGATTATGTCTTAACCCGCTGTCGTGATTGTTGTGGACAAGTTTTGTTTAGAGGGTTTTGTTTCAAAATTTGATCCTTTGCATTTTGTTTCTTTATTTAAAAAAATGTTGCCTTGTAATTCAGGTAGACGTGGAAAGTAATACATTATCTTATTAGGCCTTTATCACACAGCACGGTTCGACAAAGATTGGGGTTTACCTCTCATATCGCAAGACTACTACGATGAAACATGTATTTGGTGCTAATTTTCTTCTAGTGGCTATTAATTTATATAGACCAAAACATTGATTGTTAGTGGTCAAAATGCCTCGAGAACCAAATGACTGGAGTGATCCTAGTAATGAATACCATGACCAGAGTGAATTTAAGGATAGAAATTAAAGCCCATGCCATGCTACAAAATGAAATTTACCGGTGACAGCGATTTTCGAGTGACTAGAAGGAAACTTATGACCACAAAATTCTTACTGCAGAAACTTCTAAAATGCCTTTATTTTAAATTCAGGACAGCTTCTTATCCTGTCATATTACTTTGATTCTGATTGAAATTACTAAAGGGAAGTGGACACAATGCTTCCAGAAGTAAGTTTACTGTGAAAATTTCATAGTTATACATTCCCTGTTTGTTGTATTCGATTATTATCAGAAACTGTGGCGAAGGTGAAATTCGTTATGTCGTTTTCTCTGTGATCAATTTTAATCAGGGCTAGAAATTGATTCAATACTGGTAAATTAATTTTTCTTTCTCCTCATGTAAATAAATTCATGACAAATAACTTCCAACCTGAATTACACTCCAGACAGACTATAAATGTGTTTCAACTCGGTTGGTTTTTGGCCGCTCACAATCATGTCACTGCCCTAACATCAATAATAAGCAAGGTCAAATCATGGATTTATTGGTAAGATAACCCCTTTGATTAATGAACCTAAACCAGACCAGTAAAGTTATAAAACCAGAAATTATTGTTCATGTTATATAAACATATATGTTACATAACATGTTTCTCTCCAATAGGTTTTCTGAACGACATGACACACCCATAACCACCAGGCCAGATCGGCGAGCCAGCGATGCATCCCAACCCGCAGCGCAGACGACACATATTGATTTGACAGGCAGACGATACACACAGATGTACAACCAGCAGTGGATGCCATATTGAAAATATCAATATAATGGTCACGGTGGCTAATTTCGAGTTTAAATACAGACACGAGTTTCCTCTACACGTTGTCTCGTCTGGTGTTTTTGCGAAGGCCAAAAAATAGTGCACAGGTCAAACACAATA